>JASDQU010307886.1:0-10821 GCA_032191745.1 Picea mariana
ATTATTAAGCTTTAAATTAAATGGGATTTTGGGAAAGTAGGGGGCGTCGAAACTCTATATAATGGAGGGAGGAGAAAGATGATGGATCTCTCATGTTATGCGTAACGTTACGCTGCAAAAATTCATACTTGACTGATTAGCTTGTGGGAGTTGGGATACCCAGCTTGGTGAGGAGTGGTAGCTCGGCCTTGCGAGGTGAGCTAGGAGCTAGTTGATTCTCTGGTTAGTGTGTGTGCCCCCTTTGCAGCTCGAGGGGATAAGGGGGAAGAAGAGTACCCCTAGCATTGGCTGGGAGGTACCGATAAAGTCTCATCAGTCGACAAGAGGGAGTTGCACAAAGCGCGCGTGACATCAACTCAGAGAGGGTGATTGGGCAATGGTACGCTTCCTTTATTTCTACATGGTAGATTGTTAGTATGATTTATGCTTTCGGTTCTTCATGTTTAATTGGGTAAGAAAAATGATTGTCTTAGCATTCTAATTGATGACTGGAATTTTCCCCATAGCCTTTAGATACATGTTGATTTCCCATGGCCTTCAATCCTTGCATGGCTTGACCGTACTATGGTTGATTGATTGTGATTATTGCAGTTTTGTTCCTCCTTCGTCCCTAGCTCATCAATCCACACCTGAGCAGTTGGTCAGGAGCCTGATCTACGGTCGTCGCTTCAGCGTTAACAGACCTATGGATCTCAACGCCCTACTTTTCTGTGCGTGGATGATGAGCGAAGGATTTTCCTGCTAGCCGTCTACCACTGTTGCTTGTTCCAAACAGTGTGTAGTCTTGCGTCTTGATGTGTTTAATTAACCCTGCAAAATATGATTGATGGCAAAATTTTCTTTAAACTCTGTGTTTTTATATCCTGTTGTTATCTCATTTTATATCTCGTTTTTATATCTTGCTGGAGATTTCTTGTGTTTGTATATCCCGTTTTGGTTGCTTGGTGATTGCTACTTCTTTGGCTACATTTCGTTTGACTTGGGGGTGAATTTTGCCTAGCCATTTACCTTACTTACCTCTGCATCTTATTGATTTAACACTTCTGGTTTCTCTGTGTTTTAATTGTTGATTCTTTGATAAACCCCTAAGACTTGATTGCCAAAACTCTGCATGTTCTGGTGATTTTTTACTTCTGTGTTTCCTGGAGGTAGTTTTGTGGTAGTTTTCTTCTGCATTTTCTATGAGGGATTATCCCTGAGTAGATTTTTGTTTTACTTGGTAGATTTTACTTTTTGCTTGGAAAATTTTCGTTTTTGTTTAGCGCGGCCTTAGTTTTTATTTACAAGGAGTGTGCACTTGTTTCTACTAATTCTTACCCTCCAACTGTTATTGTTGTATTTCATTATACCGATCCGCTATAATGCAAATTGAATTGATGTCTTGCCTAACATTATTTCACTATTATTTTACCCTTGTATGAACAACACTTTTTTCTCTTTATATCTTATGACTGAGTGACTCATCCTGTCAGCATTTTCTTCATCGTTTATCTGACTGCAAACTTGAGGTTAAGATCTGTGAAAAATCCTTGATGTAAAACTCATATTTTTTTTTATTGATGGAACCCGACAATGTGAGGCTAAGATCAACAATTCTTTTCCCTTTTATTGACTCCGATTTGGTGGTAAACGACCACGAATTTGAGCCTGGGCATTGGTTTAAGGTCCGAGCGTCCCAAGGTTAAACCACAATGATTTTTTTATGTAATTAAAATAGCTTTTTTCTGCACAGTGAAGATTTATGTGTGAGACAACCAACCAATGCCTCTGCGTTGAGTGTATTGCATCGAGTCATTTATTTTGGGTATAACTGCTGGCAACATTATCATTGGACAGACGTTTTAATCTATAATGAAAAATTTATTACAGATGAATGGTAAAGGAGAATTATATTACAGGGGAATTGTTTAATGGTTTATATTATAGCGAATTGTTTTTTTACAAACGAATTAATCTAAATGTTTAATTTCAGCGAATGTGTAGTTACCCTTTTACTTAGCAAAATTTTAGAGGAGATATCCTTTCCTGCGTTTTACACTTTCATTGATGGCTAGTGGATGTAGCCCCGAAGATTTAGCTGCGCCTCTAACCTGTTTTCTTAGCCTTAAATTCCACTAATACTATGATTGTTACATAGCGGCTTGTTGGATAGTAATTTAAATTATGTCATCAATTTTATTACTCGGCATTTGTGCCCATCTTGTTGGACAACTACAACATTTAGTGTGACAACATTTTTCAATTACTTATGATAGAGATTTGTGGTCTGACAACGTTTTTGTGTAATAAGGGTGTAATGTGTTATCCATCCTTCTGATATACATTCGACGATGTCATATTTAGCCTTGGACGAATGCCCGTGAGAAGTCCATTGTCATATGCCTTTGGCATAACTAGAATTGTCCTTGGGTGACAGTATAGAATAAAAATACATTTTATTTAAAAATAACTTGAGTCAATTTTTACTTGGAAAAGGTTGCCGATAGTTTATTAACTGCATTTAGTTAAACAGAACAACCTTTATTATGCTTAGATAACTTTTAAATGAATAGACAGACTTTAGATGAGCTTAAACTAGACTTGTCTGTTTAGATTACAATTGTTGTTATAGTTTTAGTGTTGATTGATTAGCCTTGCTAGATTGACTTTTATTTAATGTTAAATAAGAATTTCAATTTATTAAGTAATAGTAGATAAGACTTGTTAAAAATTATAAATGTGATTAATGTTAATTTATATTTAGTGACGGTCTAAATTGGTAATATAGACTCGCTAAATTAGAGTTGTATTCCATGTTAAGTTAAGTTTTTAAAAACAATGACTTTGTAATTTAGACTGAACAAATTAGATATATAATTAACGTTGAATTAGATTGTGAATATCGACCATGTTAGGCTTGATAAATGGTTGGGTTGTGGACGAATTCATGTATCGTCTTGCGCTTTTCCTTAATGTTGTCTTCATGCATCTTGTCGACCTCTTGTTGGGATTTGGGCGTGGTGTTCTTGTCAGTATTCAGCCCCTAGCGTGTTGGATTTTCTTTCTAGAGTCCTCAGTCCAAATAGGATGTGTCATGCCAAGATTATTGACGCGTCTATCGCCTGGGGATGACATGATTCCTGATGAGGGGATCATGGCACACCCTATTGGATAGCGATGAATAATAACTTGGCCGAAGTCGGTGCATTCTATGTGAGTGTTGTCGAGGGTGGTAAGTTGCTTAAGGCACATGGGCGGAACGCCTTAATGTGTTTGGTACACGCACCTAGAGGTTCTAGTCCCGTCCGTCAAGTTCATTGTGCCGAGAGGGGGATGTTGTCTCTTAGCTTATAGGTGTGTCTTGTTGCATTAGGTGGGTAGTCATTCCTCCTTGTTTTCCTACGCATGTTTCACGCAGTTTCCCCTGTGCCAGTGAGTGGAGTCATATTTGCTGGTTGTCTAGACTACATGCTTGCATTCGTTGTCAGCGGTGTAGTTAAACTATTGTCGTAGTCTCTTTCTTTCCTAAAAACAATGGTTGTTTTTGCACTGCTGCTACTTGTAGTCGTAACGAAGGGGTCATTGCATTTGGTATCAGAGCAGGGTTCAACCCACAACTTGGGATCACTACAGCTTTTGTTGATATGTTTTTTATTATGATGTTGCTAATTGATTTGACTTGTATTCGTGCAGATAACCATGGTTAGAGGACGCCGTGGAGGTAGACGACGACGTGCTAGGGGAGGAGGCATGATGCTTCAAACAACATCCACACCTGAGGGGTCCAACCCCTAGGGAGATGAATAGGTTGTCGGGCAGGAGCAGAAAGTGGTGGGTGACGTGGCTAGAATGATGAGGTATTTTCAGCGGATGTCTGAGGCACTAATCATCCGTTTGGACAAAGATGACGCCAAGGCGCTGGCACCCCCTGAGGGTCCACCGTGTGCTCCTTTCGGTACTGGTAGCATTCACCGCGAACTCGAGAAGGTCAAATTTCTCGAGTTCTTTGGTGCCCCAGACGATGCAGCCACCGAGGCATGGTTGGAGAATATGGAAATGTGCTTTTCATTTCATGAATATACCTCCAACATGAAGTTCTGGATGGTGATATTTTAACTAAAGGGGAGCGCTCTTCTATGGTGGAAGACGCTCCTGCTACAAATGAATATGGTCATCGAAAATGTGTCATGGAAACTGTTCAAGGAATGGTTTCTAGAGAGGTACCTATCAGAGGAATTCATTTAGCATAAGCTCAACAAGTTCAATGCCTTACTACAGGGCGGTCGTACGGTGCTCGAGTATGAGGCTCATTTTATGGAGCTGCTCCAGTATGATCTCCATCTTAATACTAAGAATATTAAGGTCAACAGGTTCGTGTTCGGCCTTAATGGCAGCATACGGGCAAAGGTTAGGATTCTGATGCTCAAACCTTGCATGATGTCATCCAGAAGGCCCTCATAGCAGAGGAGGAGCTTATCAGCGGGGATCAGAGCAGGACTCCAGCGAGACCAGTAGGGCAGGTGTCATCAGGTGCGCATCAACATCAGACACCAGCCAGACATACGCTAGGATATCGTGGCTACCATAGGGGATCCACTTTCACTACACCTAGGTCGTCGACACCTCAACCGCAGACACCTTATCGAGGACCACAACAACAACATCAACATCGACTGCAACAGCAATAGTTTAGGCTAGTTCAACATAACAGGCTAGAATTCCAGGCCAGTGGGCCATCATCTTCTACTTTGGATACTAGGAGTATTGGACTGAAGAAGGAGTGTTGGACGTGTGGGGAGCCACACTACCAATGTGACTGCCCTGTAGAGAGGACTAGAGTGTCTAGATCAGTCGAACCCACTACCATGGGAGATATGGGCAAGGCCCATAGGATTCATGCAACGGTGAATAATCACCAGGCAGAGCACCAGTCGACCGTGCTCAAGACATCAGGTACCTTCGTTGACCAGACCCTTAGTATTTTGATAGATCCTAGTGCTACTGAGAGTTTCATTTCTGGTGCAACGCTAAACAGGATTAAGGTAAAGGTAGTCGAACATGATGAGTTTAGCTTCGTAGAGATGGATTCTAGAGCCAAACAAAAGGTTGGAGGAAAGGTTACAGGCTGTATCCTTAACCGAGAGAGTTTTTCACTAGGGCCAACTTGTACGTCACAATCTTAAGATCTTATGACATCATGATCGATATGGATTGGTTGGAATCGCATAAGACGATACTCAACTATAAGAAGAAACGGTTGAGCTTGGTCAATGATGAGGGGAAAAGATGCGTGGTTATAGGACGGAACCAGGGAGTTTCCCTGAGGTTCATCTCTTCCTTGCAGCTATGGAAGAGCATGCACAATGGATGTAAGCTTTATGATATCCTTGCGTTAAATGAGACGGGAGTAGAAGAAGGTCTAGAACACCTTCCTGTGGTGAGAGAGTTTGCGGACATCTTCCCAGAGGAGTTACCTAGGATGTCGTTGGAGAGGGAGTTGGAGTTTACTATAGACCTAAAATCGGGGATTGAACTGATAGCGAGAATGCCTTATCGAATTTTGACCCCAGAGTTACAGGAGTTGAGAATGCAACTGAAAGAATTGTTGGACCTGGGACTGATACGTCCAAGTGTGTCACCGTGGGGTGTGCCTATTATTTTCATTCAAAAGAAGGATGGGTCATGGAGGCTCTGCATTTATTACCATCAATTGAACAAGGAAAGGATCAAGAATCAGTATTTTCTGCAAAGGATTGATGATCTGTTTGATCCAATGAAGGGTGCAATAGTGTTCTCAAAAATCGATTTGCAGTCAGGGTATCACCAGTTACAGATCAAGGAGGACGATGTCCCTAATACTGCCTTTAAGACAAGGTTTGGATATTACGAGTTTACTGTTTTACCGTTTGGACTGAAAAGAGCCCCAGGGGTATTTATGAGTTTGATGAACGGGGTGTTCCATAAGTACTTGGACAAGTTCATCCAAGTATTCATTGACGATATTTTTATTTACTCTCAGATGACGGAGGAACATGAAGAGCACTTATGATTGGTACAAATTGTATGGGAAGTTGTCCAAATTTGTGATTGGCTCGAACTGTAGGTTAACAAGTACCTAGTTTGAGAGGACCCACGATGTCATGAGGGAAGACTGCGATAGTCACTCATGATGATTCTAAGGGGTTATCAATAAGGAAGGGGCCTTATTCCTTAGAGGCCATTAGTCTCCCACAAGATCACCTGGTGGAGTATTGACTCCAGGGGTTTTTGATGTCTACCAAGTCAGTCAAGAGGTGAGTGGCACCCTTGGAGCATGTAGTGTGTCCTAAAGGGCACATCGCACAAGAGAAACATAAAGAGGCGAGTGGTACCCTTGGAGCACCTAGTGCATCCTGAAGGGCACGTCACGTTATTATTTAATAATTGGTTAAAACTAGATGGTTTTAGGATGAATAACGTGTTAAGGAATATTTAAAACATTTCCCCTAATAAAATGTTGCCCAGCCTAGGAAAATAAAGTCTAGGTCTAAATTATACTTGTGATAAAAAAATTATCTATTTTATATATATATATATATATATATATATAATAACTAATAATGATAATCTTCATTAATCTTGTGACAAGAAGGGGGTAAGCAATTAAATTGATTTATAAAAATCTTTTGGGATAAAATTTAAAAGGGAAAATAATTGTTTTACTATATTATGTTAATAACAAATTTATTCATTAAAAAGAAAAAGGGGAAAAGGGTAATTTTTGCACATGCCTTTTTGAGTTTAAATAAAAAGGGGAAAGAGGGAAATATAAAATAATTAGGAAACTAGGAAAAATCGAGAAACATAAAAAGAAAGGGGAAACACAAGGGAAAAGTAGATAATCTAACTTAGTAAGGTATCTAGCATTTAAGAAATTTCTAACTTAAACTCAACTAGTAAATTAATAAAGGGGAAAGTCATCAAAACTTGTAAGGGGATATGGGGACACCTAGGAGCGATTCTAGGAGTGCCTTTAGGTGACTGAGGGAAATAGGGGTAATTAATTAATTAATGAAATTAATTTATGGAGGAATGAAGGGGATGGGTGACACTTGTATGGGGAGGATTTTTATGGATTAAGTTATTAAACTTTAAATTAAATGGGATTTTGGGAAAGTAGGGGATTTCGAAACTCTATATAATGGAGGGAGGAGAAGGATGATGGATCTCTTATGTTATGCATAACGTTATGCTGCAGAATTTCATACTTGACTGACTTAGCTTGTGGGATTTGGAATACCCAGCTCGGTGAGGAGTGGTAGCTTGGCCTTGTGAGACGAGCTAGGAGCTAGTTGATTCTCTGGTTAGTGTACGTGGCCCCTTTGTGGCTCAGGGGCCTAAGGGGGAAGAAGAGTACCCCTAGAGTTGTCTGGGAGGTATCGGTGAAGTCTCATCGATAGACAAGGGGGAGTTGCACGAGACGCATGGGACATCAACTTAGAGCAGTCGATTGGGAAACGATACGCTTCCTTTATTTATGCATGGTAGATTGTTAGTATGATTTATTCTTTTGGTTCTGCATGTTTAATTGGGTAAGGAAAATGATTGTCTTAGCGTTCTAATTGATGACTGAAATTTTCCCCATAGCCTTTAGCTCGTTGTTGTTTTCGCATGGCCTTCGATCCTTACATATCTTGACCGTACTGTGGTTGATTGATTGTGATGATTGTGTTTTATTTTTTCCTTCATCCCTAGCTGATCATTCCACACCTGAGCAGTCGGCGAAGAGCCTGATCTAAGATCATCACTTCAGCATTAATATACCTATGGATCTCAACGCCATGCTTTTCTATGCGTGGATGATGAGCGAAGGATGTTCCTGCCATCCATATTGCTTGTTCCAGGCAGTGTGTAGTCTTGCATCTTGATGTGTTTAATTAACCCTCCAAATTTGATCGATGGTGAAATTTTCTTTAAACTCTACGTTTTTATATCCCATTGTTAGCTTGTTTTATATCTTGTTTTTATATCTTGCTAGACATTTCATGCGTTTTTATATCCCGTTTTGGTTGCCTAGCGATTGCTATTTCTTCGGCTACATTTCATTTGACTTGGGGGCATATTTTTCCTAGCCATTTATCTTACTTACCTCTGTGTCCTGTTGATTTAACACTTTGGGTTTCTCTATGTTTTAATTGTTGATTCTTGGATAAACCCCTAAGACTTGATTGTCAAAACTCTATGTGTTCTGGTGATTGTTTACTTCTGTGTTTCATGGAGGTAGTTTGGAGGTAGTTTTCTTTTTCATTTTCTGTGAGGGATTATCCCTGAGCAGATTTTCATTTTACTTGGCAGATTTTACTTTTTGCTTGGTAGATTTTTCATTTTTTCTTAGCGTGGCGTTAGTTTTTATTTACAAGGAGTGTGCAGTCATTTCTACTAATTCTTACCCTCCAACTGTTATTGTTGTATTGTAGTTTACCGATCCTCTGTAATCAAAATTGAATCGATGTCTTGCCTAACATTCCTTGACTACTATTCTACCCTTCTCTAAACAACATTTTTTTCTCTTTATATCTTATGACTGAGTGACTCATCCTGTCATCGTTTTCTTCATCGTTTATCTGACTGCGAATTTGAGGTTAAGATCTGCGAAAAATCCTTAATGTAAAACTCTGATTTTTTTTTTATTGATGGAACTCGACAATGTGAGGCTAAGATCAACGATTATTTTCCCTTTTATTGACCCCGATTTGTTCGTAAACCACCGCGAATTTGAGCCTGGGCATTGGTTTAAGGTCCAAGCATCCCAAGATTAAACCAAAATGATTTTTTTGTGTAATTAATACAACCTTTTTTTGCACAGCGAAGATTTATGTGTGAGACAACCAACCAATGCCTTTGTGTTGAGTGTATTGAGTCGAGTCATTTATTTTGGGTGTGAATGTTGTCAGCATTATCATTGGACAAGCGTTTTAATCTACAACGAAACTTTTATTTAAGATGAATGGTAAAGGAAAATTATATTACAGGCGAATTGTTTAATGGTTTGTATTATAGCGAATTGTTTTTTTTTACAAATGAAATAATCTAAATGTTTAATTTCAACGAATGTGTACTTACCCTTTTACTCAAAAAAAAAATTAGGGGATATATCCTTGCCTGCATTTTACACTTTCATTGACGGCTAGTGGATGTAGCCCATGAGGTTTAGTTGTGCCTCTAACCCGTTTTCTTAGCCTTAAATTCCACTAATACTATGATTGTTACCTAGCGGCTTGTTGTATAGTAATTTAAATTCTGTCAGCAATTTTATTACTCAACATTCATGCCTAGCTTGTTGGACAACCACAACATGTAGTGTGACAACATTTTTCAATTACTTATGACAGAGATTTGTGGTCTCACAACGTTTTTGTGTAATAAGGGTGTAATGTGTTATCCATCCTTGTGATATAGATTCACCGATGTCATATTTATCCTTGGACGAATGCCTGTGAGAAGTCCACTTTCATATGCCTTTGGCGTAGCCAGAATTGTCCTTGGGTGATAGTATAGAATAAAAATACATTTTATTTTAAAATAACTTGAGTCAATTTTTACTTGGAAAAGGTTGTCGATAGTTTATTAACTGCATTTAGTTAAACAGAACAACCTTTATTATGCTTAGATAACTTTTAAATGAACAGACAGACTTTAGATGAACTTAAACTAGATTTGTCTTTTTAGATGGCAATTGTTGTTATAGTTTTAGTGTTGATTGATTAGCCTTGCTAGATTGACTTTTAGTTAATGTTAAATAAGAATTCCAATTTATTAACTAATAGTAGATCAAACTTCTTAAAAATTAGAAATGTGATTAATGTTAATTTATATTTAGTTACGGTCTAAATTGGTAATATAGACTTGCTAAATTAGAGTTGTATTTCATGTTAAGTTAAGTTTTTAAAAACAGTGACTTTTGTAATTTAGACTGAATAAATTAGATATATAATTAACACTGAACTAGATTGTGAATTTTGACCATTTTAGGCTTGATAAATGGTTGGGTTGTGGACGAATTCATGTATCGGGTTGCACTTTTCCTTGATGTTGTCTTCTTGCGTCTCGTCGACCTATTGTTGGGGTTTGCACGGGGTTTTCTTGTCAGTATTCAGCCCCTAGCGCATCAGAGTTTTTTTCTATAGTCCTCAGTCCAAATGGGATGTGTAGTTCCAAGATTATTGACATGTCTATCGCCTGGGGATGACATGATTCCTGATGAGGGGATCATGGCGCACCCTATTGGATAGCGGTGAGTGAGAACTTGGCCAGAGTCAGTGTGTTTTGTGTGAGTTTTGTTGAGCGTGGTAAGTTTCTTATGGTGCATGGGTGGAATGCCTTCATGCGTTTGGTACGCGTGCCTTGAAGTTCTAGTCTTGTTTGTCAAGGTCGTTGTATCAGGAGGGGGATGTTGTCTCCTATCTTGTAGGCGTGTCTTGTTGCGTCAAGTGGGTAGTCGTTCCTCCTTGTTGTCCTACGCATGTTTCACCCAGCTACCCATGTGCCAGTTAGTGGAGTCATAGTTGCTGGTTTCCTGGACTATGTGATTGCGTTTGTAGTCAGTAGTGTAGTTAAATTGTTGTCGTTGTCTCTTTCTTTCCTAAAAACATTTTTTTTTTTTCATTTCTGCTACTTGTAGTCGTAACGAAGGGGTCATTGCAAAACATAATACATTTTATAATTCAATTTCTTTATAAAATGAAGAATTGACATAGGGACATTGTTACAGAGTTATTTCACCCAATTCGTAACACCTAATTCCTCATTTTTTATATGATATGTTCCTCCACGAAGAAGATGAAACATTTTGTGAATATATAC
>JASDQU010307887.1:0-29783 GCA_032191745.1 Picea mariana
ATGCATCATATACCAATGGAACCACATCAATCCATCTTCATCATGTATCAATGACAACTCATTGATCCATCTTCATCTATGCATTCTCATCAAGGACAATACGTATTAGATTACATCGATCATCAATCAATCAATCCTTTGACATCAATAAATCACTTGACATCAATCAATGACACCAATCAATCAAACCATTGGCATCAATGACAACATGATCCAACACATTTGACCATGGAGTGATTTTGTAAAATAATTAGACTCTGAAAGGGTAGATGGCCAAATCTTGTATGCCAAACCATAGTTTCATTGGGGGTGGATGCACTTTGTGCATATGATTGGATCAGATTTGTAGTTCTGAGGGTCAGGGGAAACATCCTATTCTGAGTCATGTGGATTTCATAAATCAATTTTCTGTTGGGGATTTTATCATATATCCTGCATGATGCTCCCTCAAAAAGTACCTTATAGCCATGTTCAATGAGTTTTCCTACACTCCACAGATTATGTTTCAGATCTGGAACATGATAGACATTGTTTATGTCTTTCTTTACATTTTGTTTAGTAAGAATAGGTACAGTTCATTTTCCTTGAACTTTGACTAAGGAATCATTTCCAAGTGTAATATCAGAGGAAATTGAAGAATCAATGCATGAAAGTAAATCTTTGTTACCTATCATGTGATTTTTGCAACCACTACCAACAACTAGAGATCTTTATGTTTTTCTTCAGTCTTGTGACATTAGAGAAACATACCTTCTGAGGTTTCTCCTGTATGATTTGAGGCATGTGCTCTGCCTGAGAGTTGATCTGCTTGCTTCTTCTAGCATTCATATTCATAGTGTCCAAACTTTTTGCAGTAATAGCATTGTATGCTAGATTTGTCATATGATCTTCTCCCTCTGCCTCTTTGAGGCTGGAAATTCTGATTCTAGTTCTGTTGTCTGTGACCTTGAAAATGTTGATTATGGTTTTGTTTTCTATGACCTCCACTTGAGTGATGGTTACTTGTAATGCTCCCTCTTCCTTGTTGACCTCTGCCTCTTCCTCTGCCTCTCCCTTTGTTGAAGGAGAATTGAGTTTTGAAGGCATTGGTGATTGACTCATCTGTGAGATGCAGTCTTGTCTCATGTGTCAACACAGAACCCATCAGTTCATCTATTGAAAAATTGGACAAATCCTTGGATCCAAGGATTTCTGTAATGACCATTTCGAATTTCTTTGGTAAACTTCTGAGGATTTTCTCAACAATGCATTGATCAGGGATTGCTTCACCAGTCAATCTGATCTGGTTTACAATTCCCATGACTCTGGTCATAAACTGATCAACATTTTCAGACTCTGTCATTTTTAAAGTCTCAAAATGCATCCTCAAGGTCTATAGTTTGATTGTTTTGACCCTGTCATTTCCTTGGTAGGCTGATTTAAGGATGCCCCGGGTTTGTTTTGAAGTAACAACACCTGTGATTTTTGAGAAAATCGAGTCATCCACTGAATTTTGAATCCAGAATTTTGCTTTATTTTCTTTGTTCCTTTGTGTTGCCTGAGTAGTTCTTTGTTGGTTGGTCATGGCAGCAAGGTCTGTTGGATCTGGTTCCACATATCCAATATCCACTAGATCCCAACACTCTTTTTCTTGCAAGAAGGATCTCATTCGAACAGACCAAAACTCATAATTGTTTCCAAGAAGAATCAATCCTTGAGTTGGTCCTAAATTGCTAGATGTGGCTATCTTTAAAAAATTTAGCAAAACAAAAAAAATTGTTAGAAAATTTTGTGTTTACCTATTTCCTGCGTGTAAAACCAGGTGTTTGAAGTTCTTTCAGTGACTTCAGATTGAAACACGTGGTGTAGACCACTTATTTTACTTCGATTTGGCTGGATCTGACTATCTGAGCGCAATATCTATTGATTCAAAGATCTGAGCTTTGTTCTTTTGCAACTGTAACACTGTAGCCCCTCTAATCGAGGAATAGGGCTTTCTAAATTTACTCTAGAGAAAAAAAAAAAAAAATTGAAGTTTAACTTCTCATGTGATCGTGGGCTGAAAAAACAGGCGATTCAGGCTTTCGTGCTTCAGGCATTTCGACGCTGAAAGTAAAAGTTCCTACGAATAGATGAATCAAGAAATTTCTTCAAAGATCAACGATCCTTGTTTATTTGAGATCAATGACCACAATCTCTTCGAAATTTCGTGCCTTCGATCGACGGTTGCGAACAAATCGCGATTTTGCGTATCTGGGATCTGCGATGTATCTTATCTTCATTTGCCCAATACCTGAAATGTCGATGACCACTTATGCTAGATTAACGATCCTACTTTTTCCCACGATCAACGGTCTAAATCGTGTTGGGATTTCGTGTATCACGACTTCTGGGTCACAACTTCTTTCACATCCCCGACTTTTGAAATGCCAAAATTCCGGGGCATCCAAATACGACGGTTTGTGTTCCTATGGATCTAACGGTCTAGATTTCATCGAGATTTTGCATTTCAGGATTTCGCATATCGCGAAGTCGAAATAATTTTCACCTCCATTCTCTCGATCCCCGAAATACCGAAATTCTCCCTGGACAATTAACGGTCCAAAACTCTCCTCAATCAAAGGCTCAGATTATATCGCGATTTTGCATGTCGCGAGTTCTCATAAATCTCACCTTTGATTTCCTGATAGCCGAAATCGCGATGGCATTGGATCGATGGTCCAGATCTTTCCTTGGTCAATGACTGGGATCTTTTCGCGATTTTGCATTTCGCGAGTTTCGCGAATTTTTCCTTTGACTTCCCTGAGTCGTGAGTTAGCGAAATGTTGATCGCTCACCACGCGTCCCTCCCAATGAACAGTTAGGATCGTTGTGGCTCTTCCCTTGCAAATATTTCGACGTACGTGGATCTCTGCCACGTGTCCCTTGATGATGGATGGTCCCAATAATTTCGAGACTTCGGGTGACTTGTCTCCTTTGCAACCTTTGCACGAAATCGCCGAATACACAAAATTTTGAAAATCTTTGGCGGTTAAAGCCTACACACCTTTTCTTGATCTGACGACTATTGTAGCTCTTGCCTTGATCTGACAGTTGAATCTTTTTCGCCTTTTCTGCGCTTTCCTTGTATTTTGTGAGCTTGATTAATGCCTCAGATCTATTAGTAGGACTGATCTTACGACTGCGTCTACTTTTCCTTTGCTGCTTTAGTGTTTCCTTTACTACTTCTGCAAAGATTTTCTCCTGAAGAAGGAAATTCGTGAATCTTTCACGAATTCTTTAAATAATTCACATGTTTTTCAATTGTTTCTACCCTCTGCAAATTTTCTTCATGAATATTTCATGAATCTTTAAATGCTCACGATTCTTTATTGTTTCTGCCTTCTGCTTCCTCGCACTTGTTGTCTGCAACGATCTTTTGAGCAGATTGTCGGACTACTCTCCAACCTTTGTGAAGAATCTATGTCATGTGCTCTCATTGATAGTTTAAGCTCTATGCTTCTTAGGATCGGGCTGCTCTCCAGACTATGTGAAGAGGCTTACGTCTAGAGCTCTGATACCATGATAAAATGAGAAGCAGAGAATACAGAGAAAGATTAGAGAAGAAATAGTATTTAGTATATTGAATATATGAGAAAAGAGTACATGAGAAAAGGGAAAAGAGCTGAGCTAAATAGGCTCAAGCAAATCAAGAACATAAATAACTGAGTGTACAACTGTCCAAAACAGCTGGCAGTGTACATTCACATTGTTGAGGTTACATTATATTTAACAAGCTAGAGGGAGGGATGCCTCGATCTTTATAATTTCATACATAATAAATGAAATGAATGGAAACAAAAGCTGGAAACCACCCAAATTTCAGATGAAACCGGATATGAAATCCCGAAACATGTGGATCTGAGGATTCTAAGTGAAGCTTATGCAAAAATGAACTAAGAATCTAACCTGAGTTCTAGTTAGACCAGAACTTGAATAAGAAAAATAGAGAATGTAGGAAACAAGCAGCCTGAAAACAAAAATTACAAGTAATTCTGGGTATGCAAAAGAATTGGATTGTTTCGGGATTTTATACTACAATTTACTATGAAGTGGGAACTACATATCCGAGATTATCTGATCACACTTTTCTTGAAATTATTATTTTGTTTTGTTGATTAGGTGACATGTTAGTGAATTTGGATGTGGCCCGCTTCACACAGTTTGCGTAGATATAATATCAACCTTCTAGCTCTTATCCATCAAACAACAATAAAGAACATTTCCCAAGTTTATTGTTATCTAACTAGCACAACCACATCATTGTGGTCGATGAACGTTGAAAGGCTTATTCCATTTACAAACTTTAATTAGGATTTACTTTAGAATTAAGGTTTGTAAATGAAATATGCATCTCTGGCAGTTATATAATTGTTGATATTGAAAATACCTATTGTACTATTTCTCTCCCCAACCGAGAAAGATGTCAAACAATCAATCTCTGCATTGACTACCGATTCATTGAGCGAGAGATTCTAATTTCCATAGCCTGGAACTGTTGATTCATTGACTGAGAAATTATAATTTCAGTAAGCTGCAATAACTGTATGATGACAGAAACCTCCATATGGTCGTTTTTTCTGCTTTTCTATTATTAAACAGAGTTTTGGGAGATTGAACATTCTAATCTGATATTATATGATATGACCTTTGGGGTTCTCACGCGTCTATTTTTATGTCAATCGATATAAATATCGGTGAAAGGTTCATAGCCAATACTTTACTTCTTTCGTTTTTGTCAAAAGCTAATCTCAGAGCTACCAACAAAGATTCAATTCATTCGGAAAACTATGAAATGCATAAAAACTCTTAAGAAAGAAGATACGTTTGCCCATATAAAAGCCCCTTTCTACTCCTGCTCGTGTCCACAAGAGACTATAAATAACCAAAGAACCAAATTCTATTACAATTCTGATGAATATAGAACAACAACACATGATTGTTTTTGCATTTGAATAACATTTCATTCTACATATTGTTGTAGACCCTTACACCTACAACAGACGATGTTTTACTCTATCAAACAACAATTCATGATTTTTCTTCTACTTGATTAAAATAAAAAGACGGAAAACATATATATATTGCTGGCAACGATATAGTGATCAAAGATTAGAACTACATTTCAATAGGCAGCTACGATCCTACATGCCCAAATAACTGCTCTTAAATGCTCAAAAGTGGATAGTGTTTGTAGCATTGTTTTCAATGATGGTAGAAGGTGATGAGATTATCAGCCCCAGAGCATGTAACCAAACTGCTTGGATCGTCATAGGCATAACTGTAAGTTCTGGGACAAAAATTCTTAAAGAGACAAGAGAAAGAAGTAGGCCTACACGTCTAGGGATTGCCATACGAACCTGTTCAGCAATACTGAGTCGTACTAAAGGAAAAGAAGGAACTCTTACAAGCCATGACACAACCTTCCTCGTTCTTCACCTGAAGAAAAGGCGGGAAGCCTTGCTCGTTCTTCACTTGAAGAGAAGGTGGGCAACTGAGGTTCTTGTTGGGCAGTTAATGTGTACTGTAACGTATGGATATGGATAGGGAAACGAATCACAAATGTTAATGTCTATTGTAACTAATGGATAGTGAAACCAATCATGCATCTCGCATTAGTTAATGACGACTATACTGTAACTGATGGATAGTGAAACGAATCAAGAAAAAAGTATAGGATCTCTTGAAAACTAGCTTCATTTACCCAATTCCCTTGACCAAATGGGTGTATAAATCGATTCATGTTGACAAAAATTAGGGGATTATTCACCTATGTACCGATTTTCAATATAAAGAGTGCTCAAAAGATAATTATCCCACACCATTCATTGATCATACCATTGATGAATGTGTTGGTAATGAAATATTTTCTTCATGGATAGATTTTTTAGCTATAACAAGATTCAAATTTTCTAAGAATATTGACATAATACTTCCTTTATATATCCTTGTGTGGCATTCACTTATCAAAAAATATTGCTTGGTCTAAAAAACACTAGAGCCACATTCCAGTGGACCATGTCATAAGAATTTCATGAAATCAAAGATAATTTTGAAGCATGTCTATATAATCTGGTTTATTTGTCAAAGAGAAGGGTTGATCATCCAACTCATCTTTAGATTGTATTTGAAGGATGTGGGTACTACAAGATTGGACTAAATCCTCATAAGTGAATCTTGTGCGTCATGTCTAGGAAATTTTTTGGTTTTATCATTTCCAAGTATGAGATTATGGTAGACCCATTTAAGGTTGAGGAAATATTCTAGTTTCCTCCCCCATGCAAAAAACACTAGATTTAAAGGATACAAGGAAAATAAAACTTGTTGTGACAATTCATCACACATTATGTCGAGATCACAGAAGGATTCATGATCATTTTAAAAATGGAGTCTCGTTTATATGGGATGATCAAGTGCAACAATCATCCATTTCTTTGTAAAAATCTATTATGTTTTCCCCAATATTAGTTCCCTAACTAAAACAAAGATTTCCTATTATGTCTCGTGGTGTCTAATTAAACCATTGGTATGGTTTTGGCTCAAAATGATGAATCACATCAAGAGCATGTGATTTATTACCTTAGAAAAGGGCTTACTGGATTTGAGTTGCAATATTTCCATGTGGAGAAGTTGTCCCTAGAAACATATCATGTTGTTCAATGACTTCAACATTAGATAATCCTTTGGTGAACAATATTTATTTCATATACAAATCCTATGCAACATATATTGACTTGATGAATATGTTGAGGGGTCTAAATTTCCAATTCTCAACAGTAGGGATTAAACCCAATGAAGATGTCCAATTAGATTCTTCCCTGTTTGGTATGGAATAATCCTTTGGGTTAATGGTCTGGAAACCATTCGATGGGATTTAACAATTGGTTGGTTTCTCTCTTTTGTTATTTTATTATTTTATGTTTAGTATCTATCTACTGCAGAAAAGAAATAAATGGAAGGGCTTGAGGAAACTTGTACTAAGGATAACCTATGGCGACAATAAATGAAAGTAACTAGAAGCTTTAAGATATCTAAGAAATAATTTTACTCAGAAACATTACTACATGATCACCTTCAAGAAACATAAAATGCAGAAAGATAAAACCTTTGTTCCCGAATGATAACTCTTGGAAACAATGGTTGAAAATAACCTTGCAGATGTAATTTGTTCTTCCAACAAATAATTCTATAGAAAGATACAACATAACAAGATACTCCTAGGAAAAAACGCAACAATTTTCCATCTACTCCATCAATGATTATAAAAATAATTCCACGATGATTAATGTATTAAATAACAAAACCAAGATTCCAAAAAACAAACTAAGAAACTAATTAATAAAGAAATATTGAATATAACACCTAATTATTTATACAATCACACAATATAACTTGGCAGGATTGAAATCTTTACTAGATGCATGTGAAATTAATTCAAAAGAAAAAGGATAATTAATCCAGGAAAAATGAAATAATACACAGAAATTCAACAAACCAAAATTTCTTGACTCCAAAGTGTTTCTGAATTGAGCCTTTCAATAATCCTCTGCTTACAATCCCCTTGAAATCCCTCCATAGATCCTAAATATCTTTAAAATAGTTCCAAATATCAAAGACCCATTACTAAGAGGTCGATCCCTTTATTTATAAGATAAAAACTAATTTAATTGAGAAATAAAAATAAAATTGACTTTATTAAAAATCATGCAATCTCCTCATGTAATTTTCATATTCAGTGAAAAAAATTCTTGATAAATCATCCATGCATTTAGCCACATCTCCAATGAATTGTCGATTTTAATTCATGCATGCTCAACCTCATAAATCTTTCATTGATTAAATAATTCAACATGTTTTTCTTTCTTTATCAACCTCATACATGCATATTCAATTTGATTTTCTTTATTTATTTACGCACATTGAACTCCATCTGAGTTGTTCTTCAATCTCCAATGATCATCCATTTCTAAAAGTATAATGTTCATGCACCTAATCAACAATGAACCTCAATTTTAAGGAAGCTTCGCAGAACTGTCGTGAGTAATCTTGAAGAGACCCTGAATGTGTAACATACTGCCCTTGCGCACACTTGATTTGAATTATGCTTGAGGACACTTGCATGCAAGTGATCCTATTCATTATATGATTGATTGTTCCTATTATGGATTATGATGATGTTGTGGATCTGATGATATGTTACTTTGTTATATCTATATCAACATGTGTTATTCACTGGTTTATCCTGAGTGTGTAGGACTCTGAACCGATTGCATATGTTAATGGAATTGATGGACCTCCTTGGACTCCAGATCGAGTTAGGGAGTGGACGGCTATGGTCTGAGTGTTTTTGATATTGCATATGTGACATATGAATGGTATATTATGATGTTGATTTTGATCGCTGACATATTTCGTTGATGGATGCAGGTTGACGATAGCTTGCTAACCAGACGCACATTTGGAGTAAAGGGGTCACTCACGACAATCGGAGATATTGAGGGAGAGGTGTGGCAGCAGCCCTGCCACAACCTACTAACACTCCTGCCATGGCTCGAATTGTAGGTTAATGATTACCTAGTTTAAGAGATCCACGATATCGTGAGGGTAGACTATGACATTCACTAATGATGATTCTAAGGGGCACACAATGAGGCAGGGTCCTTATTCCTTAGAGGCCCTTAGTCTTCCACAAGGTCACCTGACAGATTATTGACTCCATGGTTGACATCTACCAAAACCAGTCAAAAGGTGAGTGACACCCTTGGAGCACATAGTACGTCTTGAAGGGAACGTTGCATGAATGAAACATGGATAAAGGCGAGTGGCACCCTTGGATCACATAGTGCATCCTGAAGGGCACGCCGCGATTTCTTTTAACTCTGTAAGTTAATGAACCTAGTACCTAGAGAACTATGTCTCCTTAGGACATTGTCAACCTTAAAATGAATGATAGTATGAATAAAGATTAATAATTTTATTTTCCTTAAAAAAATTTGTCGAGCCTAGTAAATTGAAGCCTAGGTATATAAGTAGTACTTGTGAACAAAAAAAATTCTAAATAGACAAGGGGGGCATGAAGAAAATTCAAACATAATAATTAAATAAAAATTTCAAAGGAGGATTAAAATATTTAAAAGATTAATTTTTGACTAAGTACAAACTTGTTAAAAAGGGAAACTTAAAGAAAAAGGGAATGTGGAACATAGAAGGGAATCTAGCCTAGAGAAATTTCTAATTTCTAACTCAACTAGGAATTAAGAAAGGCGTTAGTCATTAAAAGGAATTTAAGGGAATAAAGGGACATCGAGGAGCGTTTTTAGGAACGCTTTTAGGTGGGTGAGGGAAATTGGCCTTTTAAATTAAATAATTAATTGAATTTCTGGTGCAACTTAGGGATCAGGAGACAAGTGTACGGGGGAGGTTTATCCTAATTAAATTTTAATAAACATAAATTTATTGAGGGTTTTGGCAACTAAACACTAAAAAAACTCCATAAAAAAAATGGTGGAGGAGGAGAATGGATCACGACTGGTAGGCATAAGGTTACGCCACCAATATTTTATTCACTTATTTTACTTGTGGGATTTGGGATGCCCAACTCGATAGGGAGTGGTAGATCGACCTTGCAAGGTGAGCTGGGAGCTAGCCTTCTCTGGTATGTGTGGCCCCTTTGTGGCTCAGGGGGGTCAGGGGGAAGAAGAGTACCCCTAGTGTTCGCTTGGAGGTACAGGTGAGGTCTCAGCAGTTAGTGAGTAGGAACAGGACGAAGCATAAGAGCGGGACAAAAAATTCGGATTCGACATCGTCAATCATAGTATTCCGGGTAAAAATGTAATTGTATTGAGATTAATTTATACTTGCATGATTGTGATTGTCGGGCGACGTCTTGTTGTCATGAGTTTTCTTTTATATGTATTGTTATGTTAAATGCAACAATGGGTTTTGTAAATCTTAGTTTCTAGTTGTAATATAATAAAAATGAAAACTAATATGTTTATATATGTACACTTGGGACGATCTCTTGCGCTAGTGATAGAATTGGATTTCTTTTCAATTTGTAAAAGTGCATGTTTCCTTTAGAGATTCTTTAAGACTTTAGGTGCTTCAAGTATTGGTTGTAATAGAATAATTCTTAACTAGATGGATCCCCATCCTCTCATCCTTGTCTTCAATTATCTTATTCTCATCATTGAACTTTGAAAGTCCTATAAGTTTAGTTACATACTTTTTCCACTGGATGTCCTTCAGCATGGGGTATTTAATTATACTCCCTTTTCTAGTTAAATTTTAAAGACGACTCTTATTGAGGACCCTAAGATAGGTTCTTGGTTGGGAGTGAAAAAGGGAGATCTACACTATTTGTTTGGGTAAGTACTATTGTAAGGGTTTCCTAATTATAACTTATCATCCCGGCATGAAAATAAAGGTCTTATCTGAGGCAAAAACATGCTCTTTGTTAGTAATACGGTTTTCCAGCTTGTAAACTTTAAACTATTTTTACAGGTGTAAAATTTAAAGTATTTGGGCGTTATCATCCTAGGATGGAATCTGCAGATAATTTTTCCCGCTACGCGGGAAGGTCAGGCTGGAAGTATTTACCGGTTCAGTATTGGCATTGTAAATGCATGCATGAAAACCTTCAGTCCTTGATTTCATTATGTTGTATTGGCTAGTCTTTGTTAGTTGCAATTGCTCGAACATTTTCCCTGTCCACAAAACTTATTTCTGTGATGAAGGTGGACTTGAAGAGGTGCCAGTCTTGTTGTTATTTTTACGTGTCTGTGCGATTGTGCACAATCGGTGCCCGTTGTGGTCTCTCCCTTATTGGTACCTTATACGAGTGTTATCTCAACATATGATGCATGCTTGATGATTTAGAGGCCAGAAAAACTGATGACGAGACTTGGTGGAAAACCCTTGAGAGTTTACCTTTCCCAGCGTCCAAGATTTTACCTCTCGATAACGAAAAATATGAACCTGGCTCTCAATCAACCGAATCATCAGTTGCTTCAACTACTGAAACTGCTTCAACAGAATAAACTATAGGTGCTACTAGCATTTACTTATTACTTACCTAAAGACGGATATGTTGTTGGTAAGAGCCGGTATTCACTCGGGTCTGAGTAAACTCTGAATGTGTTTACTCAAAGAAGGACTTGGGGGGGGGACCTTTGCGTTGCATTTCCGAGTCGATCTTTCTCCTAGAACGTCCACAGTTCAGAACATTAACGGACTCTTGACAACTGCATTTTCGGTCAGACCCGCAGTGTCCTCTAATTTTCATTAATGCCTTGAATGACAGCCACTCTCATCCAGAAGGGGAGAGATTCACATAAGGGGAGAGATTCCTAGAAGGGGAGAGATTCACATAATCGTTGATTAGTTCAGTTGTAATTATGAGTGATTACAGAATTTTTATCTTCGTTTATTTTTCCATCTTTAATTGATCGGGAAGTGTTGATCATTTGTTTTTAGTGATGATCCAAACTCATCGTTTACCCAGGAATGATATCCTACTATAATTCTTTTTTCCTTTTTAACGACAGCTTGATTGATTTTATACTCTGAGGTTTTTTCTTATGCTCATCCTTAACGAAAGATTGATCGATTTTATGATCAGTTCTTACCTTAGATAGTGAGGTGCAAGGTTGAGCTCGTTTCTTTTGTTTTAAGAAATGCAGGAACTAGGTTAGTAGGTACATAGTTGAGCTAAGGTAGACTATTGGGTTGGAAGACTCGACTTATGCTTAATCGATGTAGTTAGACCTTGCCAGTGACTTGAACTATATGAAATTATGTGTGGAATTCCTCGCTCACCTTGAGAACAATGTAAATGTATGGTTGAATGCATGATTGGATACTCTTGAGCTTGTATTTAGGTGATTGTACGGTTGTTAAGATTTATGTTTACTTGCGCGCAATGAATCCAATGCGAAGTATGATTGACTTGAAATTTTCTTACTCTTGTGCATTTAAAATAAAGGAGGTTTGTTCTAGAGAATACTTTGTTTAGTGTGTGAATATCTTATGGACCTTAGATTACTTTGCACCTCTAATCACGTAGATGTTGAAGTTCGATTATCTAGTAGGAAGGTAGAATGGGTGGCGTCTCTTGCGCAATGACCCATCAACGTCGATGAATGACTTGTTTAATAACTAGAACCGTTGCACGCAATAATTTTTATTAACGTGTGTTGTGTATACTAAAAAATCTTGCGCGCAACGACAATTTGGTGTAAGGAGTGGTTGTTAGTCATAGGATCGCTCACGTTAGGAAGTTTTTCCTTATGTGAACTTGATTTTTAACGCATTTAATTTGTCCACATCGATGGTTTATTATCTATATTTCCTTGTGCCCCTAAAATCGGTCTTGCTAGAGGGAATCAATCTCATTTTAACCTTGCGCAATGACTTGTTTTTATTAATGATCGTGTAATTAAGACTGATGTGAGTTGTCAAGTAGATAGCTTTTTGCACCATGAATTATTGGATGGTGGTACTCTTGCGCAACATTTGACGTTTGATTAAGTTATCTGGTAGGGGGATCACGCGCACACTGTGGAATAATTGTAGTTTCCTTATATGATCGATTTAGGATTCACTTCTCCTATGCCTCAGAATTTTAAGCGGTTGTGTTGATTGCTAGAATGTTATGGCGCCTTGATGATCTTGGGATGATGTGTCTTTAATGTCGCTATTATTGTGGTGTGTAGTTCCTAATGCAAGAAAAAAAAACTTACTTGTTGTTTGTCACGGTTGTTTTCATAACGACAGGGTCGTTACATATAGTATCAGAGCGGGTTCAACCCTGCAACTGTGGATAGCCACGCCTTCCATTGAATTAATCCCTTGATTAATACTCAACACTAACTGATTTATTAACCTGCCCTTGCGGTAATGACAGTTAGAGGATGTCGTAGAGATCTGCGTCGTGGTCCCTAGGGAGGAGGCGTGACGCCTCCAGTAGCACCCACGGCCGAGGAGTCCAACCCTCAAGTAGAAGAACAAGGCTTATGCATGAACGGATTTCCACGCGGGATGCGTTGGGTCTGACAGTGTCCTTCCAAAGAAATATCAGAAGGCATGATTAACTGTTTGAGAGAGATGAGGATAAGGCGTCAGTACCCCTAAGGGTCCACAATGTTCCCCAGTCAATACTGGTGGCATTCACCAGGAACTCTAGAAGGTCAATTTTCCTGAGCTCTTAGGTACCATGTACAACGCAGCTGTCGAGGTATGGCTGGAGTAAAAGGCAACATGCTTCGCACTTCACGGTTACAACCTTTAGCACAAAGGTCTGCATGGCGGTCTTCAACTATAGGGGAGCGCTCTTCTATGGAGGAAGACACTCCTACCTCAGCTAAACATGGTCATCGAAGCCAGGTTAGGGGAACGGTTATGGGAGAAGTAATTGTCAGAGGAATTCATTCAACACTAGCTCGATGAGTTCAACGCCTTACGACAGGGTGGTTGTATGGTGTCGGATTATAAGACCAAATTTATGGAGCTACTTCGGTATGCCCTGCATCTGAACATGAAGAAGCTGGAGATCAACAAGTTCGTGACTGGACGTAACTCCAAATTTCATGCGACGATGACGATATAATGCCTCAGATGTTGCACAATGCAATCTGGTAGGCCTCTTAGAAAAGGAATATTTGACCGTAGGACTCTAGGTAGGGATCCTACAAGACCATCTGGACTGACAACATCTGGTGCGCAGCAACATGAGATGTCGGAAATACCATACCTCTTGGTATAGAGATACATCTATAGAACCCTTGTTCACGACACTTTGATGATGGGATACTTAACAGAGGGCTTCCTATAGGGGACCACCGTATCCACAACAACACCTCTAGCAGTTGTCGTTTAGGATTGTCAATAGAACATACCAGGATATTAGGTTGTTGGGCCAACAACATATGTTCCAGGGCCATGAGTATTGGACCGGAGATGGGAGATGGACATTTTTAGAGTCACCTTACCAGCAAGATTGTACGGTTGAAAGGGGCAGAGCGACCGAGACAGTAGTACACACGACCATGGCAGAGATGGGAAGGCCCATAGGATTCATGATTATGGTGAATAACCACTAGGCCAAGTTCAAGACCATTGTGCTCAAGGCATCAGGTACCATCGCCAACCAAAATTTTGTATTTGCTAGGCCCCGATGCTCAGGGAGATTTATTCTAGACCACGCTAAAGGGATTTAGGTAAAGGAGGTTGAACAGGAAAAGTTAGGCTATGTGGAAATGACTTCAGGAGCCAAGCAATAGGATGGAGGAAGGGTTACAGATTGTAGCCTTAACTTGGGGAATAGTGTAATGAGGTCTAATCTATGTCACGATCTTAATATATTGTGACGTCATGATCAATATGGACTGGTGGGAATCGCATGATGAGTTACTCAACAGTAAGAGGAAGCGATTAAGTTGGACTGACAATAAGGGTTAGAGAAGTGTGATTGTAGGAAGAAAACGGGGAGTATCCCTAAGGGTCATTTCTTCCCTACAACTACAAAAGAGCCATGCAAGGATGCAATTTATGTGCATACTTGGCGTTGAATGATAAGAGATTGATGAAAGAAATTGAAGGATCGTCCAGTGGATGAGTACTGTTGATGTGTTTCAAGAAAATTTTCCAGATTATCGCCCGCAAGAGAGTTGGAGTTTAAAACCGACATGGAACTTGGAACAGAACCGATAGCGAGAACGCCTTATCGGATTTCGACTTGTGATTTACAGGAGTTAACATGAAACTGAAGGAGATGTTGTACCTAGGACTTACGTCCAAGTGTGTCACAATGGGGTGCACCTGTTAATTTATTACGGGAGAAGGACAAGTCATGAAGACTCTGCTTTACTACCATCAAGTATTCCTTGACGACATATTGACATATTCTCAGAGGACAGAAGAACTTGACAAACTTTGCACTTGGTGCTATAGTTTTTACGAGCAAACAAATCTTGGGAACTGTTGAAATTCTCTTTTGTCAATCGAGGTTTTTTTTTTTTTAATATAGCAAATCCGATTACAGAATTGTAGAAGAAGAAAAATAAGTTTGTGTGGACCGAGAAATGCATGGAATCATTTTGAAGGCTCAAGGAGTTGTTGGTGATAGCGCCAATACTAAAAGTCCCTGGTGTGAATGAGGGCTTCTTGATGTGCATTGACACATCTTAGGAAGGCTTAGGCGGAGTCTTGATGCAAGATGGTCGAGTGATCGCTTACATCTCGAGAAAGTTAAGGAAGCATGATGAGAACTATGAAACGCACGACTTGGAGTTATTAGCTATGGTGTATGCCTTGAGAGTGTGGGGACACTACATGATTGGAAGGAATTTTGAACAAAAATGGACCATGGTGGTTCGCAACACCTTATTATGCTAAGTGACTTGAACGCCTGGCAAAGGCGTTGGTCAAAACTGCTTAGCAAGTACGATTTGGATATTACCTACATAAAAGGAACAATGAATAGAGGTGGATGTGCTGAGTCAGAGACCACACTTATTGTTGGTGGTGCCTCTTCAGACGAATATTCATGAAATTATTCTAACTACAATGCAGCGATGACTGGTATAAAGAGGTTAAGGAATTCTATTGGACAAGACACCATGTTGGTGCCAAATTTGAGGGATATACCATGGACAATGATGGATCATTGAGATATAATAACCAGATTTACGAATTGAGAAGTTTTGATCTTATGTGAAGCTCATAGAGCAATGTACAGGGTTGATCCATGAGTCATGAAGATGAGGACCAAGCTTAAGACCTTGTTCTTCTGGAAGGGATAAATGTGTACATTGTTAACTGTGTGGCGAGATGTCTAGAAGGTATGGAGGTGAAGGCTGAACATAGGCATACAATAGGTTTTCTACGACCACACGCTATTTCAGAATCGACATGGGAGGTCATTTCGACAGAATTCATTATTGAATTGTCATTGATGGCATTGAGGCACGACTTGATTGTCGTGGAAGTTGACACTCTGACAAAGAGTTCACCTTTTTTCCCTATGTTTATGATGCATCAGGCACCAAGTATAGCTGGATTTTATATCAACAAGATTTTGAGACTGCCAGACGTACCAAAGGAATCATAACTGATGAGGGAATCGATGTTTGAAAGATGATTTTGGATGAGTTTCCCAAGAGGCATTTGTAACACCACTAAACTTTAGTATAGCATGATCCTGAGACAAACGGGTAGACCAAAAGAACGAACTAAATTTTGGAAGTTTATGTTATGTAGGTATGTGATGGACCGACAGAAACGTTGGGAATAATTCATGATGTTGTCCGAGTTGTGAGCAGCCACCGCCATCAAGGTACCATTTAGATGGAACCATTGAGTTTCTCTATGGTGACCATGTCGTTTGCCTTTGAGTCAGGATAGACTCGAGGAAGGGGTCCTGGTGGGACCAAAAGTGATCCATGAAATGGAAGAACAGGTAAAAACGATAAGAAAAAGGGTTGGAAGAAACATAATATTGACATAAGGGTTTTTCCGATGCACATCACGTGCCCATTGGTGAAGGTCCTAATGGTTGGTCGTGTCTCTTCCTTAAGGCATATGCACGATTTTTATCTTGTATCTGGGTGCAACTTTAGGTCAGTGACCTTACACATATGATTTACTTGAGTTCTTGGCGGATGTTGGGTGAGGGTGTGCTCACACCAGAGCCAATCCGAATTCTAGACCATCTCATTCGGAAGCTACGGTGTTGAACTATCGATCAGATCAAGGATCGGTGGGATGATTATAGTCCACACTTGACTACCTGGGAGGACGCATATGATATGCATCAGCAGTTTCTATTTTAGTTGATAGCTATACATTTAGATATTGTCAGATACCTTATTTCGGCACTTATATACTATGAAACTTCGGGATGAAGTTTAAAAAAAGAGGGGGTGCATGTAACATCCACTCTTGCGCTCACCTGATTGGAATTATCCTTGATGAAACTTGAGTGCAAGTGATCCGGTTCATTCTATGGTTGACTGTTCCTATTATGGATTATGATGATGTTGTGGATCTGATGATATGTTACTTTGTTATATTTATATTGATAGGTGCTATTAACTGGTTTTTACTAAGTGTGCAGGACTCTAAAATGATTGAGGATTTCAATGCCATCGATGGACCTATTTGGACTCCGGATCGATTCAGGGAGTGGACAGTTATGGTTTGAGTGTTTTTGATATTGCATATGTGACATATGACTCGTAGATTTTGATCGCTGGCATATTTCATTGATGGATGCAGGCTAACGATAGCTTGCTAACCAAACTCACATTTGGAGTAAAGGGGTCACACATGAAAACCAGAGATATTAAGGGAGAGGTGTGGCAACAACCTACCATAGCCTACTAGAATTCTCATCATGGATCGAACTATAGGTTAATGATTACCTAGTTCGAGAGATACACGATGTCATGAGAGCAGGCTGTGACAGTCGCTCACAATGATTCTAAGGAGTGCACCATAAGGCAGGGTCCTTATTGCTTAGAGGCCCTTAGTCTCCCACAAAGTCACTTAATGGAGTATTGACTCCATGGGTTGACGTCTACCAAAATCAGTCAAAAGGTGAGTGGCACCCTTGGAGCATGTAGTGTGTCTTGAAGGGTACGTTGCATGAATGAAACATGGATAAAGGCGAGTGGCACCCTTGGAGCACATAGTGCGTCCTGAAGGGCACACCACAATTAATTTTAAATCTATAAGTTAATGAACTTAGTACCTAGAAAACTATGTCTCCTTAGGACCTGGTCAGCCTTAAAATGAATGATCATACGAGTAAAGATTAATAATTTAATTTCCCTTAAAAACTTTTGTCAAGCCTGGTAAATCAAAGCCTAGGTCTAAGTAGGACTTGTGAACAAAAAAAAAACTAAACAGACAAGGGGGGGATGAAGAAAATTCAAACATAATAATTAAATAAAAAGTTCAATGGAGGATTAAAATATTTAAAAGATTAATTGTTGACTAAGTACAAACTTGCTAATTCATAACTTACACCAAAAAGGGAAACCTAAATAAAAAGGGAATGTGGAACATAGAAGGGAATCTAGCATAGATAACTTTCTAATTTCTAACTCAACTAGGATTTAACAGAGACGTCAGCCATTAAAAGGAATGTAAGGTAATAAAGAGACATCAGGGAGCATTTTTAGGAACGCTTTTAGGTGGGTGAGGGTAATTGGTTTTTTAAATTAAATAGTTAATTGAATTTCTAGTGCAACTAAGGGATCTGGTGACATGTCTACGAGGGAGGTTTATCCTAATTAAATTTTAATAAATATAAATTTATTGAGGCTTTTGGAAACTAAACACTAAGAAAACTCTATAAAAGGAATGGTGGAGGAGGAGAATGGATCACGACTGATAGGCACGTTTTTCCATCTTGTAAACTTTAAAGTAAATTTCCAGCATGTAAACTTTAAAGTATTTGGGCGTTATCATCCTAGGATGGAATCTGCAGATAATTTTTCCCGCTACACAGGAAGGTCAACCTAGAAGTCTTTGCCGGTTCAGTATTGGCATTGTAAATACATGCATGAAAACCTTCAGTCCTTGATTTCATTATGTTGTATTGGCTAGTCTTTGTTAGCTGCAATTCCTTGAGCATTTTCCCTTTCCACTAAACTTATTTATGTGATGAATGTGGACTTTAAGAGGTGTCATTCTTGTTGAGATTTTTACGTGTCTATGCGATTCTGTCCTTGACGCATTGTGCACAATCGGTGCCCGTTGTGGTCTCTCCCTTCTTGGCACCTTATAGGAGTGTTATCTCAACATATGATGCGTACTTGATGATTTAGAGGCAAGAAAAACTGATGATGAGACTTGGTGGAAAACCCTTGAGAGTTCACCTTTCCCAGCATCCAAGCTTTTACCTCTTGATAACGAAAATCTGAACCTGGCTCTCGATCAACCGAATCATCTGCTGCTTCAACTATTGAAACAACTCCAACATAATAAACTATAGGTGCTACTGGAATTTACTTATTAGTTACCTAAAGATGGATATGTTGTTGGTTGCATGGATGGATCACACCTATATCCTCCATCCACTATTAATAGAATATCGAATGTGAGTTGGAATATGTGATGTTAAATAGGCTGGTAACCTATATATTCCCATCCTGCTAGCTTCGATGAACTCATCATGATGATCGTTGAGGTGATGATACTAGAAGAAAGTGCAGATATTTCCTCCCGGTATTACGAGGTATTATGAGCCCGTCTTAAGAGCCTGTATTAAGAGGTATTATAATCTTGTCAGAGGTATTATGAGATAGTAAGATCCGATATTATGCATTGTTGTCTTCACTCGGGTTTAGGGTCTGAGTAAACTCTGAATGTGTTTACTCAATGAAGGAATTGGGGGGGGACCTTTGTGTTGCATGCCGTAGTCGATATTTCTCCTATCGCGTCCATGGTTCAGAACGTTAACGGACTCTTGACAACCGCATTTTCGGTCGGACCCGCAGTCTCCTCTAATTTACATTAATTCCTTGAATGATAGCCACTCTCATCCTGTCAATCCCGCGGGTTGTTTTTAGAATATTACTCTGTTATTGCAGAATTCTTGATTTGTAGAATATTAACTATTTACCAAAAATATAATATGTGTAGAATGGGAGAGATTCACAGAATCGTTGATTAGTTCAGTTGTAATTATGAGTGATTACTGAATTTTTATCTTCGTTTATTTTTCCATCTTTACTTATTTTTTTTGTTTTGGTATGGGGATTAACCTTTTGGCTTGAGAAACCGTGACTCAGGGGCATCTAAGCTGTCAAAATCGCACCTGACCTGAGCCACACCAACCCTTAACATGGTTGGATTTTTTGTCCCCACAGATTTTGAACCGGTGACTTTTCAACACGGAATGGCTTAACAACACACTCCGTCACCGACTGTCCTACACCTCGGGAACCATTTTTCCATCTTTACTTGATCAAGAAGTGTTGATCATTTTTTTTTAGTGATGATCCAAACTCATCGTTTATCCAGGAATGATATCCTACTGTAATTCCTTTTTCCATTGACCAAAAACTTTAATTACCCCTTGCAAGTGGCGTCAATTGCAATCCCAAGATATCCTCTTAAAACATTAAGGCAGATTGAGAAAACACTAAATTGTTGGTCAGGGAACACCTCAATTAGTGTAAGAATCCACCTATTTCCGAATAGAAGTAGGCGGACACTGCGCGTGCATCAATTCGCTCATAACAATGAATTATTGCTATTGCATATTATTATCTAGTTACCTTTTGGTGACTATTAATGACAGCTTGATTGATTTTATACTCTGAGGTTTTTTCTTATGCTCATCCTTAACGAAAGATTGATTGGTTTTATGATCAGTTCTTACTTTAGATAGTGAGGTGCAAGGTTGAGCTCGTTTATTTTGTTTTAAGAAATGTGGGAGCTAGGTTAGTAGGTACATGATTGAGCCAGCGACTTGAACTATATGAAATTATGTGTCGAATTTCTCGCTCACCTTGAGAACAATGTAAATGTATGGTTGAATGGATGATTGGATACTCGTGAGCTTGTATTTAGGTGATTCTACAGTTGTTCAGATTTATGTTTACTTGTGCGCAATGAATCCAATGCGAAGTATGATTGACTTGAAATTTTCTTACTCTTGTGCATTTAAAAGAAAAGAGGGTCATTCTAGAGAATAATTTTTTTAGTGTGTGAATAGCTTATGGACCTTAGATTACTTTGTGCCCCTAATAATGTAGATGTTGAAGTTCGATTCTCTAGTAGGAAGGTAGAATGGGTGGCGTCTCTTGCGCAATGACCCATCAACGTCAATGAATGACTGGTTTAATAACTACAACCATTGCACGCACTAATTTTTATTAACGTGTGTTGTGTATACTAAAAACTCTTGCGCGCAATGACAATTTGGTGTAAGGAGTGGTTTTTAGTCATAGGATTGCTCACGTTAGGAAGGTTTTCCTTATGTGGAGTTAACTTGATTTCTAACGCCTTTAATTTGTCTGCATCGATGGTTTATTATATTTATTCCTTTCACCCCTAAAATCGGTGTTGTTGGAGGGAATCAAACTCATTTTAACCTTGCCCAACGACTTGTTTTTATTGATGAGCGTGTAATTAAGACTGAAGTGAGTTGTAAGTAGATAGCTTGTTGTGCCATGAATTATTGGATGGTGGTACTCTTGAGCAATGTTTGACGTTTGATTAAGTTATCTGGTAGGGAGATTACGTGCGCACCGTAGAATAATTGTAGTTTCCTTATATGATTGATTTAGGATTCACTTCTCCTATGCCTCAGAATTTTAAGTGATTGTCTTGATTGCTAGAATGTTATGGCGCCTTGATGATCTTGGGATGACATGTCTTTAATGTCTCTATTATTGTGGTGTGTAGTTCCTAAAACAAGAAAAAAAAAATTACTTGTTGTTTGTCACGGTTGTTGTCATAACGACGGGGTCATTACATATGGTATCAGAGCGGGTTCAACCCTGCAACTGTGGATAGCCACACCTTTCACTGAATTAATCCCTTGATTAATACTCAACACTAATTGATTTATTAACCTACCCTTGCGGCAATCACGGTTAGAGGACGCCATAGAGATCCACGTCATGGTTCCCAGGGAGGATGCGTGACGCCTCCAGTAGAACCCATGCTCGAGGAGTCCAACCCCCAAGTAGAAGAACAAGGATTAAGAATGAGCTAATTTCCGCGCGGGATGTGTTGGGTCTGACAGGGTCCTTCTAGGGAAATATCAGAGGCCATGATTAACCATCATATAGAGACAAGGCCAAGGTAGTGGTACCCCTAAGGGTCCACAACGTGCCCCATTCGGTACTGGTAGCATTCCCCGGGAGCTCTAGAAGATCAAGTTGCCCAAGATTTTGGGTACCACGTACAACGCTGTCGCCGAGGCATGGCTGGAGAATAAGGAGATGTGCTTCGCACTTCGTGGTTACAACCTCCAACATGAAGGTCTGCATGGCGATATTCAACTACAGGGGAATGCTCTTTTGTGGAGGAAGACACTCCTACCTCAGCTAAACATGGTCGTCAAAGCCAGGTTAGCGGAACGGTTACTGGGAGAAGTAATTGTCAGAGGAATTCTTTGAGCACCAGCTCAATGAGTTCAGCACCTTACGTTAGGGTGGTCGTATGGTGTCGGATTATGAGACCAAATTTATGGAGCTACTTCGGTATGCACCACATCTGAACACGAAGAAGATGGAGATCAACAAGTTCGTGACCGACCGTAACTCCAACTTTTGTGCGACGGTGATGATCTAATGCCTCAAATGTTGCACGATGTAGTCCAATATGCCTCTTACACAAGGAATATTTGACCGCGAGATTCCAGGCAAGGCTCCTACAAGACCGTATGGACTGACAACATTTGGTGCGCAACAACATTAGATGTCAGAAAGATCAGACCTCTTGGTATCAAGATACATCTATAGGACCCTTGTTCACGACACTTTGACGATGGGTTCCTTAGCAGAGCACTCCCTACAGAGCACCACCAAATCTGTGGCAGCACCGCTAGAAGCCGTCGTTTAGGATTGTCAGCAGAACATACTAGGATCTTAGGTTGTTGGGCCAACAACATCTGTTTTGGGGCCAGGAGTACTGGACCAAAGATTGGAGATGGACATTTGTAGAGTCACCTTACTAGCAAGACTGCCCGGTTGAAAGGGCTAGAGTGGTCGAGACAATACTTACACGACCGTGGAAGAGATGGGAAAAGCCCATAGGATTCATGATCGTGGTGAATAACCGCCAGGCCGAATGCAATACCACTTTGATCAAGGTGTCAGGTACCATCGCCAACCAAAATTTCATATTTTTTAGGCCCTAGTGCTCAGGGATATTTATTTTAGACCGTGCTGAAGGGATTTAGGTAATGGAGGTCGAACATGACAAGTTAGGCTACGTGGAAATGAATTTAGGAGCCAAGCAATAGGATGAAGGAAGGATTACAGACTGTATCGTTAACCTGGGGAATAGTGTAACAAGGTCCGATCTACGTTACAATATTAAGATCTTATGACATCATGATCAATATGGACTGGTGGGAATCGCATGATGTGATACTCAACGGTAAGAGGAAGCAGTTGAGTTGGATTGACAATAAGGGTCAGAGAAGTGTGATTGTAGGGATAAAATGGGGAGTATCCCTGAGGTTCATTTCATCCCTAAAACTACAAAAGAGTCGTTAAAGGATGCAATTTATGTGCATACTTGGTGCTGAACGACAAGGGCTTGATGAAATAAATTGAAGGATCGTCCAATGGACAACTACTACTGATGTGTTTCAAGAAAATTTCCCAGATTGTCACTCGCAAGAGAGTTGGAGTTTAAAAATGACATGAAACTTGGAACATAACTGATTTCAAGAACGTCTTATCAAATTTTGACCCTTGATTTATAGGAGTTAACGTGCAACTAAAGGAGATGTTGTACCTTAGACTTACGTCCATGTGTGTCACAGTGGGGTGCACTTGTTAATTTCCTATGGGAGAAGGACAGGTTGTGGAGACTCTGCTTTACTACCATCAAATATTCCTTGACGACATATTGACATATTCTCGGAGGATGGAAGAACTTGAAGAACTTTGTGCTTGGTGCTATAGTGTTTATGAGGGAACAAATCTTGGGAACTGTCGAAATGCTCTTTTTTCAATCGAGTTTTTTTTTTTTTTTGAATATAGAAAATCCAATTACGGAATTGCAGAAGAAGAACAAGAAGTTTGTGTGGACTGAGAAATGTGTGGAATCATTTTGAAGGCTCAAGGAGTTCTTGGCGACAACTCCAATACTAAAATTCCTTGGTGTGAATGAGGGCTTCTTGATATGCATTGACACATCTTAGGAAGGCTTATGCAGAGTCTTGATGCAAGACAGTCGAGTGATCGCTTACATCTCGAGAAAGTTAAGGAAACATGAGGAGAACTATCCGGCGCGTGACTTGGATTTATTAGCCATGGTGTATGCCCTGAGAGTGTAGGGACACTCTCTGATTGGAAGGAATTTCGAACACAAATGGGCCACGGTGGTTCACAACACCTTATTACACCAAGTGAATTGAATTCCCGACAAAGGCATTGGTCAAAACTGCTTAGCGAGTACGATTTGGAGATTACCTACATAAAAGGAACAATGAATAGAGATGGATGCACTAAGTTAGATACCACGCTTATTTTTGGTGGTGCCTCTTTGGACGAATATTCGTGAAATGATTCTAACTACAACGCGACGATGACTAGTATAAAGAGGTTAAGGAATTCTATTGGACAAGACACCATGTTGGTGCCAAATTTGAGGGATAAATTGTGGACAATGATGGATCATTGAGATATATTAACGGGATTTACTTACATCCCAATGACGAATTGAGAAGTTTTGATCTTATGTGAAGCTCATAGAGCAATGTACAGGGCTCATCCACAAGTCACGAAGATGAGGACCGACCTTAAGACCTTGTTCTTCCAAAAGGGATAAAGGAAAACATCGTTAATTGTGTGGCGAGATGTCTAGAAGGTCGGTAGGTGAGGCCTGAACATAGACATATGGAAGGTTTGTGATGACCACGCACTATTTCAGAATCGACATGGGAGGTCATTTCGACAGACTTCACTGTTTAATTTCTGCTAATGGCATTGAGACACGAATCGATTTTCGTGGAAGTTGACACTCTGACGAAGAGTTCACCTTTTTTCCTTATGTGTATGATGCATCAAGCGCAAGGTATAGCTGGAGTTTATATCAACAAGATTTTGAGACTGCCAGACGTACCAAAGGAATCATTACCGATGAGGGAATCAGTGTTTGCAAGATGATTTTGGACGAGTTTCCTAAGAGGCCTTTGGAACACCACTAAACTTTAGTATAGCATGTCCCTGAGATGGATGGGTAGACAAAAATAACAAACTAAATTTTGGAAGGTTATGTTACGTAGGTATGTGAGGGACCGACAGAAATTTTGGGAATAATTCATGCTATTGGCCGAGTTGTGAGCAGCCACCGCCATCAAGGTACCATTTATATGGCACCATTTATTTTCTCTACGAGAAACCGTGTCGCATGCCTTTGAGTCAAGATAGACTCGAGGAAGGGGTCCTAGTGGGACCAGAAGCGATCCACGAAATGGAAGAACAAGTAAAAACGATAATAAAAAGGGTTGGAAGAAACACAAGATCGACATAAGGGTTCTTCCGATGCACATCATGTGCCCATTGGTGAAGGGCCTAATGATTGGTCGTGCCTCATCCTTAAGGCATATGCATGATTTTATCTTGTATTTGGGTGTGAATTTAGGTCAGTCACCATACACATATGATTGACTTGTGTTCTTGACGGATGTTGGGTGAGGGTGCACTCACACCAGAGCCAAACCAACTTCTGGACCATCACATTCAAAAGCTACAATGTCAAACTGTTGATTAGATCAAGGATCAATGGGACGATTATTGTCCACACTCAACTACCTGGGAGGACACATATGATATGTGTCAATATTTTTCATTTTAGTTGATAGCTAGACATTTAGATATTGTCAGATACTTTATTTCAACACTTATATAATGTGAAACTTTGGGATGAAGTTTAAAACAAGAGGGGGTGTATGTAACATCTCTCTCTTGTGCACACTTGATTGGACTTATCCTTGAGGAAACTTGCGTGCAAGTGATCTGGTTCATTATATGATTAGTTATTCCTATTATGGATTATGATGATGTTGTGGATTTGATGATATGTTACTTTGTTATATTTATATCGACAGGTGTTGTTGACTGGTTTTTCCTAAGTGTGCAAGACTCTAGACCGATTGAGGATTTCAATGGCATCGATGGACCTCCTTGGACTCCAGATTGATTCAGGGAGTGGACGATTATGGTTTGAGTGTTTTGTTATTGCATATGTGAAATATTAATGGTATATTGTGATGTTGATTTTGATCGCTGACATATTTCATTGATGGATGCAGACTACTGATAGCTTGCTAAACAAACTCACATTTGGAGTAAAGGGGTCATGGACCACAACTAGAGATATTGAGGGAGAGGTGTGTTAGAAACCCTACCACAACCTACTAGAACTCTCATCGTGGCTCGATCTATAGGTTAATGATTACCTAGTTCGAGAGATCCACGATGTTGTGAGGAAGACTATGACAGTCTCTCACGATGGTTCTAAGGAGTGCACAATAAGGCAAGTTCCTTATTCCTTAGAGGCCCTTAGTCTCCCACAAGGTCACCTAATGGAGTATTGACTCCAGGGGTTGACATCTACCAAAATTAGTCAAAAGGCGAGTGGCACCCTTGGAGCATGTAGTGTGTCTTGAAGGGAACGTTGCATGAATGAAACATGGATAAAGGCAAGTGGCACCCTTGGAGAACATAGTGCGTCTTGAAGGGCATGCTGTAATTTCTTTTAAATATGTAAGTTAATGAACCTAGTACCTAGAAAACTATGTCTCCTTAGGACCTGGTCAGCCTTAAAATGAATGATCGTATGAGTAAAGATTAATATTTTATTTTCCCTTAAAAAGTTTTGTCGAGCCTGGTAAATTGAAGCCTAGGTCTAAGTAGGACTTGTGAACAAAAAAAAAACTAAACAGACAAGGGGGGGATGAAAAAAATTCAAACATAATAATTAAATAAAAAATTTAATGGAGGATTAAAATATTTAAAAAATTAATTGTTGACTAAGTACAAACTTGCTAATTCATAACTTACACCAAAAAGGGAAACCTAAATAAAAAGGGAATGTGGAACATAGAAGGGAATCTAGCATAGAGAACTTTCTAATTCCTAACTCAACTAGGATTTAAGAGAGACGTTAGTCATTAAAAGGAATGTAAGGTAATAAATAGACATCGGGGAGCATTTTTAGGAACGCTTTTAGGTGGGTGAGGCTAATTGGCCTTTTAAATTAAATAGTTAATTGAATTTCTAGTGCAACTAAGGGATCGGGTGACATGTGTATGAGGGAGGTTTATCCTAATTAAATTTTAATAAATATAAATTTATTGATGGTTTTGGAAACTAAACACTAAGAAAACTCTATAAAAGGAATGGTGGAGGAGGAGAATGGATCATGACCGATAGGCGTAAGGTTACGTTGTCGATATTTTCTTCATTGATTTTACTTGTGGGAGTTGGGATGCCCAGCTCGATAGGGAGTGGTAGCTCGACCTTGCGAGGTGAGATGGGAGCTAGCTTTCTCTGGTATGTGTGTGTGGCCCCTTTGCGGCTCAAGGGGATGAGGGGGAAGAAGAGAACCCGAAGCGTTGGCTGGGAGGTACCTGTGAGGTCTCAGCGGTTAGCAAGCGAGAACAGGATGAAGCGCAAGTGTGGGACAACGAATTCAGATTAAACATCGTCAGTCACGGTAATCCTAGTAAAATTGTAATTGTATTGAGATTAATTTATACTTGCATGGTTGTGGTATTCGGGTGACATCTTCCTGTCATGATTTTTCTTTTATATGTATTTTTATGTTAAATGAAACAATGGGTTTTGTAAATTTTAGTTTCTAGTTGCAATCTAATAAAAAGGAAAACTAATCTATATATATATGTACATTTGGGACGATCTCTTGTGCTAGTGATAGAATTGGATTTCTTTTCAATTTGTAAAAGTGCATGTTGCCTTTAGGGATTATTTAAGACTTTAGGTGCTTCAAGTATCGGTTGTAATAGAATAATTCTTAACCAAATGGATCCTCATCCACTCATTCTTGTATTCAATGATCTTATTCTTAAGTCATTGAATTTTGAAAGTCCTATGAGTTTAGTTGTATACTTTTGCCACTGGATGTCCTTCAGCAGGGGCATTCAATTATACTCCCTTTCTGTTTAAATTTGAAGGACGACTCTTATTGAGGACCCTAATATAGGTTCTTGGTTGGGAGTAAAAAAGAGACATCTACACTAATTTTTTTGGGTATGTACTATTGTAAGGGTTTCCTAATTATAATTTATCATCCTAGCATGCAAAGCAAGGTCTTATCTGAGGCAAAAACATGCTCTTTGTTAGTAATACATTTTTCCATCCTATAAACTTTAAAGTATTTTTCCAGCATTTAAACTTTAAAGTATTTGGGCGTTATCATCCTAGGATGGAATCTCCAGATAATTTTTCCTGCTACGCAGGAAGGTCAAGTTGGAAGTCTTTTCCTGTTCAGTATTGGAATTATAAATACATGCATGAAAACCTTCAGTCCTTGATTTCATTATGTTGTATTGGATAGTCTTTGTTAGATGCAATTCCTCAAGCATTTTCCTTGTCCACTAAACTTATTTCTGTGATGAATGTGGACTTAAAGAGGTGTCAGTCTTGTTGATCTTTTTACATGTCTGTTGATCTTTTGATCGGTGCTCGTTGTGGTCTCTCCCTTCTTGGAACCTTATACGAGTTCTATCTCAACATATGATGAGTGCTTGATGATTTAGAGGAAACAAAAACTAATGACTATACTTGGTGGAAAACGCTTGAGAGTTCGCCTTTCCCAACGTCCAAGCTTTTACCTCTTGATAACGAAAATCTGAACCTGGATCTCAATCAACCAAATCATTGGCTGCTTCAACTATTGAAACAACTTCAACAAAATAAACTATAGGTTCTACTGGCATTTACTTATTACTTACCTAAAGAGGGATATGTTGCTAGTTTCATGTATGGATCACACCTATATCTATCAGTGTTTCATGGAAACCTGCACAGGAGATCTAGCTAAAGCAAGTACAAACAAATCTTATCAAGAAAGGAAGATAGATTCAATATGGAAGAATGAGAAAATATATTCACACTACTCCAATGAGATGATGATTGATACATAGATCATGATCAATATGATACAATGAATGAGTGGAATACACTCATATATAGGGCAAAGCATTCCATAATTAAGAAAAGAAATCAAGCAGTTAGCTTTCCTTAGGAATGCATGCATGCATAATAGTAATGGTAAAAATAGAAAGTCTAAATAGAACTAGTCAGTTAACGCCCACTGAACTAGTGTGTCGAAAATAGAAATTTCTCCAACAACCCCCTGAACATCACTATGGAGTAAAAAATGAGTCCCGGCTACTAGGCCATTTTAGGTACTCCTTTACAATGCAACTAATGAACAATGAATAAAAGTGAGGAAAGAGGGAAAATTGCGTGGGAACAAAACCCCCCCTCAAAAGATAATGTATCAAAAGAAGAAAATGACAGTTGCTAGGCAACTATGTTCTTCACTGCAAGACGATCCCATAAAGTCTGAAACTTCTGCTCATTGAACGTCTTTGTGAAGATGTAGAAATCTTTATGGATCTAATGAAGTCCTTTGGCAACCTGTTGGGTCTTGTACTTCTTGATCTTGTGGACCCATCTGTACCTGAAAATATTCCTTTCTGGTGGACATGGAACCAGATTCCAAGTCTGGTTCTGTAGGAGTGACAGGTTTCCATGAAACATTGACATGCTATCAGAGTTAAAGCAAGTACAAACAAAGCTTATCAAGAAAGGAAGATAGATTCAATATGGAAGAATGAGAAAATATATTCACATTACTCCAATGAGTTGATGATTGATGCATAGATCATGATCAATATGATACAATGAATGAGTGGAATACACTCATATATAGGGCAAAGCATTCCATAATTAAAAAAAGAAATCAAACAGTTAGCTTTCCTTAGGAATGCATGCATGCATAATAGTGATGGTAAAAATAGAAAGTCTAAATAGAACTAG
>JASDQU010307887.1:30100-47241 GCA_032191745.1 Picea mariana
GTGTGTTGCATGCCCCAGTCGATCTTTCTCCTAGCGCATCCATGGTTCAGAACGTTGACGAACTCTTGATAGCCGCATTTTCGGTCGGACCCGCTGCCACCTCTAATTTACATTAATGCCTTGAATGAAAACCACTCTCATCCTGTCAGGTCCGCAGGTTGTTTTTAGAATATTGCCATGTTATTGCAGAATTCTTGATTTTCAGAATATTAACTAGTTACCAAAAATATAATATGCGTAGAAGGGGAGAGATTCACATAATCGTTGATTAGTTCAGTTGTAATTATAAGTAATTACGGAATTTTTATATTCGTTTATTTTTCCATCTTAACTTGATTGGGAAGCATTGACCATTTGTTTTTAGTGATGATCCAAACTCATCGTTTACCCAGGAATGATATCCTACTATAATTCCTTTTTCCCTTAACCAAAAACTTTAATTACCCTTGCAAGTGGTGTCGGTTGCAATCCCAAGATATCCTCTTAAAACGTTAAGGAAGATTGAGAAACCACTAAATTGTTGGTCAGGGAATGCCTCAATTAGTTTAATAACCCACCTATTTCTGAATAGAAGTAGACGGACATTGCGCGTTCTTCAATTTGCTCATAACAATGAATTCTTGCTATTGCAGATTATTATCTAGTTACCTTTTGGTGAGTATTAATGACAACTTGATTGATTTTATACACTGAGGTTTTTGCTTATGTTCATCCTTAACGAAAGATTGATTGATTTTATGATCATTTCTTACCTTAGATAGTGAGGCGCAAGGTTGAGCCCGTTTCTATTGATTTAAGAAATGTGGCAGCTAGGTTAGTAGGTACGTAGTTGAGCGAAAGCGGACTGTCAGGTTGGAACACTCGACTTATGCTTAATCGATGTAGTTGGATCTCGCCAGTGCCTTGAACTATATGCAATTATGTGTGGAATTTCTCGCTCACCTTGAGAACAATGTAAATGTATGGTTGAATGGATGATTGGATACTCGTGAGCCTGTATTTAGGTGATTGTACGGTTTTTCATATTTATGTTTACTTGCGCGCAATGAATCCAATGCTAAGTATGATTGACTCGAAATTTTCTTACTCTTGGGCATTTAAAAGAAAGGAGGGTCGTTCTAGAGAATAATTTTTTTAGTGCGTGAATAGCTTATGGACCTTAGATTACTTTGCGCCCTTAATCACGTAGATGTTGAAGTTCGATTATCTAGTAGGAAGGTAGAATGGGTGGAGTCTCTTGCGCAATGACCCATCAACGTCAATCAATGACTGGTTTAATAACTAGAACCGTTGTGCACACTAATTTTTGTTAATGTGTGTTGTGTATACTTAAAACTCTTGCATTCAACGAAAATTTGGTGTAAGGAGTGGTTTTTAGTCATAGGATTTCTCACGTTAGGAAGGTTGTCCTTATGTGGAGTTAACTTGATTTATAACACCTTTAATTTTTCCAAATCGATGGTTTATTATCTAGATTTCCTTGCGCCCCTAAAATCGGTGTTGCTGGAGGGAATCAAGATCATTTTAACGTTGCACAATGACTTGTTTTTATTGATGAGCATGTAATTAAGACTGCTGTGAGTTTTCAAGTAGATATCTTGTTGCGCCATGAATTATTGGATGGTGGTACTCTTGCGCAACGTTTGACGTTTGATTAAGTTATCTGGTAGGGGGATCACGTGCACACCGTGGAAAAATTGTAGTTTCCTTATATGAATTATTTAGGATTCACTTCTCCTACACCTAAGAATTTTAAGTGGTTGTGTTGATTTCTAGAATGCTGTGGCGCCTTGATGATCTTGGGATGATGTGTCTTTAATGTCACTATTATTGTGGTGTGTAGTTCCTAATACAAGAAAAAACAAATTACCTGTTGTTTCTCACGGTTGTTTTCGTAACAGCGGGGTCGTTATAGAATGGTTGAGTCATGAATCAGAGCATTACATTGAAGAAAACCCGTATCTAAAGTAGGAAGGATGCACAACCATTGATTCGATATAGAAAAAAAAACAATCGTGACCATTGGTTGGAAGATAGAATATTCAAAGAAACTAAGTGTAATGTTGCAGAAGGATTCCTATGGAGAGGAATCCAAGTCAATAAGAATCGTTGATCTATCAAAGGGTGGAATGGTGAATTCTGGATCGGAAGGTGGACTGTTGGAGACTTGGAAAAATAGAATAGGAAGAGAGTCCAATGATGAGGGAGTCTAAGGACCATCGATCTATGGAAGGGTACGCCAATTGCTAAAAAATGTTGGATATAGGGAGATTTTTTTCAAGGATGAAGGTCAAGATGCATTTAATTGGCGTGAAATTGTGAGACCCAAAGTGAACCTTGACTGACAGATGGAGTGAACAAGGACCGTCAAATCCATAAGAGTGAATCGTCAGAGTGAGTCGATCGGAGTGGCCTAGGATACGCAAAGTGGATGAAATTTTATGGTGAAGGACTCTTAGAGTGAACGAGGGTCGTAGATTGATGAGTGGGTGAGTGATGTATTCTCAGTCGTAGGATTGTCATGGGTCACACATATTCACTTAACAAATAAATGAAGACATGGGTGATAATCATCGAGCAATTACAAGAGATGACGTAATCAGAGCCATTGGTTCCTGAGTCCAAGATCCACAGAATCTGTTGGAATGACCCATTAGAGGGAAAGAATCAGAATGGATTCTAATCTTGTAACCTACTACTCCGATGAGTGAAAGTATGAATTGTTGTTGATCTATGATCTAGTGGTTAGGAGAGATTCTAGTCATCCAATTACAGAAGCTCAGATTCCTAGTTATTATAATGAGATTATCAAAGGGATCTCATTGATTGATGGAGGTCAGACGAGAAGATACCCAAGGTAAACCAAAGTACTTAGTTTAAGAGAAAGATGAAATTATAACATCCCTTCAACCTAAGGAGGAATAGGGGGTTAGGTGTGTTACATGATATTTCATCAATTTGGTTAAATTTTAAAAAAATTATAGAAATTTAGGTTAACTTTTTTCATATTTTCATTAAAAATAAAATAAAAAATGTAATAGAATTTATGATAATAAGTTTCTATATATTTATACTTTTCATATAAAATAAAAACTTTCAGTGAATATATAATAGGATTCCTTAACATTTTTTCCAAATCCATGATCATGTATCTTAAATTTTAAGGAGTATTCACTACATCTCATGTTTTAGGTAGCTATTGATACTATTTGAAATACCATGAACTTATATTCGAAGTCATGTACATATTTGTATGAGACAACATTTATTAATAGTTGACTTTTTTTCCACTTATTCCAACATGTAGATGGTATACCATGTTGTATATAGTGCTTTCATATGAGTTATTTAGAAAATTGAAAAAAATGTTCTATGTATTTTAAAGACATTTTTCAATGTAGTCGTTTTTTGTTGTAAGTTCTCTCTAATTTTTATGAATGTTTGATTTTTTTCTAAATGTTATGATATATAATTTATTATTATTATTTCAATAATGCAAAAATGACACTCATGTATTGGTGTTGTCACCTAAGTTTCAAGGTAGTAATAAAATAATAATGGGTTATGTCCTAATATAAATGAGAATTTTCTTTATAAATATGATTTGATCACCAAATAGTTTGATAATTTATGACTTATATGATTTAAAAAAAAAAAAACATTGATTGAATCGACATACTAACCCATTTTCCTTGTATAAGGAAATTGTTTTTTGGTACATCTCTAGCTACAACTAATGATGGGGTTAGGGCTTTGGTGACCACTCTGATTTGAGGGAACTGGGGATAGTTCACTCCATTCCCTTACATAAATACATGTTTGAAGGAGGTATCCAAATAAGTTGAGGGAGACACACCCTATCATGAATAAGACAATGGATCGATTGTCCATTTTGTAATCCCAACATCTAGATAAATTGTTTACTAGTGATGTCCTTACTGTAAAACAAATTTGTAGATCACAAAACAAAATACACCGACCGAAATAATTAATGGAAATAATTAGCGGAAGAAAAGACACCAATTCTAACGTACAAAGAATTTTTCCCTTCAAACCAACTTATCATTAGAATAATATCAAATCTTACAAGGTCTCCCTTATTGGGAAAATGACGCACTAAAAAATTACTGAAAAACTACAAACAACACCTACAAACTCTAGAAACTTCATCATTGTTTTACAACCTCGTACATTCAACCTGCGAAGATATGTACGCACCTTGGCTCATTGTATATCTTGTTTGTACACACATTTTTTCACTGTAAGGAACATATATATGCACCCTGAGTGACCTTCTCGATGCGTATATCTCGACCCTGCTACTGTGGCTTTGATATGCCAGATATTCTTTTGTTTTTCCATATTCTCTCTTCTCCTTTGACATGAACTAATCTCTAGAGAAAATTCCTTCTTCACTTATCCAAGATCTCCTTGAGAAAAAGTCCTTCTTTTCTCTCTGTCTATAATATGATCATATGAAGTATGTATGTCTCTTTCTCCTTCACCCTATCCTTGCTTTTATAATCTTAAGTTATGACTTAACCCTAATCTTGAAAGTGATTAACAATTGAGATTAGATCTCACCTCACTTGAGATTAATGGCTAAGATTTAATTCTCTAATGCTAATAACTTTATCATTTCATTAAATTAAACTCAATTGATTACAAAAGAACTTTACTTTAATAATTCATTCAATTAAAGTAAATTACTAAGGTAGAAGGATTTGAATGACTTCCAGATGTATAGACCCTTAGACCTGTGCGAAAGTACCTGTCTGATGCTACAAACAATATTACTCCCTCTTAGTGAGAAAGGTATTCTACACCACTCCAAGTTTATCCCTGAAGAATACAAACTTCCCTTTAACTAAGGGTTTGGTCATAATGTCTACAACTTGATCATCTATAGAAATATTCTTAAGCTTAACTACCCCCTTCTGGATCCTATCTCGGATGAAACAATACTTGATCTCAATATTCTTGGACTTTTTATGGAATACTGGATTCTTAGAGAGTTTAATACAACTATGATTATCACAATATATCACCGTGGGCTCCAACTCCTCATCAAATAATCTTGTAATCAATTTGCAAATCCAAATGGCTTCACAACTATCCATACTCGCTACTTTGCTGAGATGAGTGCTACGGAAGTATGATTCCTTATAAAACATGTAATCATTGTTGATCCAAGACTGAAGTATCACCCTAATGTGCTCTTCCTATCTATTACACTACCTGGCCAAACTGAGTTTGAATATCCCTGCAGCCTCACTCCATCACCTCCAAGATACCTCAACCCACACTCAATTGTACCTCTCAAGTACCTGAGAACATGATTCGTTGCTACCCAATGCACCTTCCTCGACTTTTCCATGAAATGGCTCAAGGTGTTCACAAAAAATATATATATTTGGCTTGGTGTTGACCAAATACATCAAGGAACCTATCAGTTGCCTATATAAACTGGGATCCACCAACTCTGAGTTTGAAGTGATTGTTACCTTTTTAAGGTTGGTAACCATAGGTGTATCTATCGATCTACAATCCTCCCTATTGAATATCCTCAATATCTCCATTGTGTACTTACATTTACTAAGGAATATCTCTCCTGATATATTTCATACTTCTAACCGTAAGAAATGCATCAAGACAATATCCTTCATCTCAAACACTGTATCCAAATATTCTTTGCACACTAGATTATAAGCTCCTTTGCACCTATGAGAAAAAAATCATCTGTGTACATCACCAAGATGAGTGGATCAATCCCAACAAGTATGTAGTACAAGTTAGGATCGTCCTCACTCTTGGTGAAGCCCATGCTCTACAAGTATCTGTCAATCCTGGAATACCATGCCCTGGGTTCCTATTTGAGTTCGTACAAGAATTTCTTAAGCCCGAACACATGAGAATCCCTCCCATGTACTTCAAATCCTTGAGGTTGGTTTATATATACTTCCTACTAAATTATCTCATTGAGGAAAGTTGTCTTCACGTCCATCTCGTGAATCCTCCACCCCGTGACTAAGGAAATAGATATAATAGCTCGAATGGAATCATATATGGCGATTGGATAAAATCTGTCCTCGTAGTTGAGTCCCTCTCTCTGAGAGAACCCTCTCACCACAAACCTCATCTTGAACTTCTCTATGCTACCATCTACAACATGTTTTATCTTGAAGAGACATTTGGAACACACCACTAATTTCCCCTCGAGTCTCAGTACAATATCCCATACATGTCATTCTTCATGATAGAGTTGTACTCCTCCACCATGGAATCCCTCCAAACATGTTGATCTATTGCTTACTCAAAATTGGAAGGATCAACATCAATGGTGCTACTCATAAGAACCATATAGTTGAAAAACTTCCTCGGAGACGTACTCTCCCTTACTGTGCTCCTAGGAGCATGAACATCATCCCTTAATGTCTGCAACACTCAGCTAGGTATCCTGGTAGAAATAGAAGGGGATAAATCCTCCTCCCCACCTAAAGTATGACTTCATGAAATAGACATTGTTGAGCACTAATCATCCTTCAGAGCCTCATGTTCCTCATCCTCTACCATTGGTGACAATTATTGAGACTTCCTAGATGCCAAGTTCTCCTTGAAATTAACACATCTTCTCACGATTGTCTTCCTCTGCACTATCATGAATATTTTGTAAGACTTTGAGGTCTCATTGTACCCCATAAATATAACACTCTATCATGAAGGCTCAAGCTTCATCCTCTTCTCCACAAAAACATGGATGTACAATGGACAACCAAAGATCATGAAATGTCATATCTTTGGCTTCACTACTGTGAATGATTCCTTAGGATTCTTGTCCCTCAATTTCCTATGAGGACTCATTTTCTGCACACATATTGTTGTGTTAGATGCCTCTGCCCAAAGAAACATAGGCATATCTTGGTCATGTATCATATCCCTATCAGAACTAATGATGGATCGATTCTTTTTCTCTGCAACCCCATTATGCTAAGGGTTGTATGATACTGTCAAATTTGTCTTGATATCTACCTTATTGAAGTCATTGGAGGTGTACTCTCCCCCATTATCTGACCTCAATACCTTGATCCTCCTTCTTGTCTAGTTATCCACCTAATCCTTGAACTCTTAGAACCAATTGAAGACCCCATCCTTAGTATTCATAAAGAAGTTCTAGGTTTTCCTGGAAAATTCATTAATGAATGTCACATAATACGACTTTATTTGCATTGATGCTACTAAAATCATCCCACATACATCTAAATTTATAAGATCCAACATCCCCTCAGACCTACTCTCATTGTTTGGAAAATAATCCTTGGAATTCTTTCCAAGTGAACATCTTGTACACATGTTTTGTTGCTTAACACTAAAATATAGTAGACCAATGAAAATATCCCTCAGAATCGACAACACATTGTAATTCATGTGTCCCATCTTCCTATGTCATATCTCACACAGTTTGTCACTGTCATGTACCAAATCCTGAATAGGCTTTCCCTGCAACCTATATAAATTTACCTCTCTAACCCTAGTCCTCACTATTGTGTCAGGGATAGCTTCCTCTGGACATATGAGTACTTTCCCTCTTTGAAATATGACAACAAAACTTTTGGGAATGTGTTATATTATTTGCATATGTGTCACGTGGGGGGGGGTCCGATTTTTAGCTATGTTTTCACTATTTTTAGCAGTTTTCTAAATTAATCCTGGATTAAGGGATTAGGGTTTTGGTAGCTATGAAATACTTAAAATATTTTTTATATTGTATTGTGAATGGTGAAATTAAAACAATGAAGAGTTGAAAGGAGAAGCACTAAGTAAGGTTGGTTTTCTCTTGGTTAAGGGTTTCCAACGTAATTCTTTATGTATTGTGTGTATGAACCATTGATTGATTTACTTTATTTATTTACTTCATGGGTTTAAAACTTACATGTGGTATCAAAGCTCATTTTTTGCTTCATGGGGATGCCTTTGTTGCTAAGGGTTTGGCTTGATTTCAATAGGTCAATTTTATCTTGGGTATGTGATAACCCTGAGTTCAATGGGAGATTTGGAGTGGTGATTCGAGTATAGAAATTAAAATGGTGAGTAGTTCTAAAATTGAGATTGAATAAATTAATGGGAAAGTCTTTGAGCTAGGGAAGCTCAAGATGGAGGACCTTCTTATAGATAGACAAAGGTGGCTTGTTGTGGATCTTGGTATTGCACCTACAAGTATTTTGATAGAAGATTGGTTGAAGTTGGAGAAGAAGAAAATAATGTAAAATATGGTTGTGTCTTTCAGATTCATTGTTATTGAATGTCTCAGAAGAAACTACAACCAAGGAATTATGGGATAATTTCGGGAATTTGTATAAGCCAAAGTCTCTAGTAAACAAGTTGTTTCTTCAATAGAGGTTGTATATTCTCATGATGGAAGATGGATTTTCTATGATAGAGCATATAAATTCCTTCAATACTCTAGAGAATCAACTTGTCTCTTTTGATATTAATCTTGCAACAGAAGATAAGTGTATTTCCTTTTTATGTTCTTTCCCAGACTCCTGGGATAATTTGGTTATAGAAATTGGTAGTACCATTAAATCTGCATTGACATATGAGGATGTAATTTCATTCTTGTTATCGGAAGAGATGAGGAGTAAAAGCATGGATAATCAAAGAAAAGATGATTTATTTGTAAGAGGTTGTCCCCAATATAGGAATAAAAATATGTCTTTCAGGGGGAGGGGGGAGATATAAATCTAGAGGTAGATCTAAATTTAGAGGAAAATATTTCAGGAAATGTTGGAATTGTGGTAAAGATGGACATTATAAGAAATATTGCAAGTCTAAGAATGTTGATAAAGCAAAGGGACTTGATGATGCCTCTTCCACCTCTTCCACGGAGGAGAAAACCTCCACAGAAGAAGGAGGTTATGTTTACCTGGAACCTATAGGTACACATGCAGATCATGGTGTATGGTTGATTGACTTAGGTATGTCATTTCATATGGCACCTCATAGGGAGTGATTCTGTGAATATGAAAAGTACGATGGTGGTAATGTCTTCCTAGAAGATGATTTGATAGTCAAAATCATGGGACGTGGAAGAGTTAAGTTGTTGTTGAAACATGGAATGATTAAAACTCTCCTTGGAGTTCTATACATTCAAAAATCTAGCTAGAAGACTAAAATTTGTAAGAAAGTTAAATGATGCAGATATGAATACTTTATTAGAAAATGACACTTGCAAGATGATACAAGGAGTAACTCATATACAAATAAATAAACATAATACAAAATGGTGTATCAAAATGATACGTTTCAAAAGATCGTCTTAAATTATCAATATAAAAATCATTGAAACAATGAGAGCTTTTCAAACGTTCATGTAAAGACTAAAGCTCAATGAAAATAGTTTTCTAAATATTTATCTGAATTTTTAAAGTAAAAGTATAGCTATTTTTCCTTAACAATCATCTAAACTTTTATGAAAATAATAAAATTTAATATACATTCATGTTAATATTCGTGGCATGAAAAGTACCCCATATACTTCTGAAAATATTTGTAATTGGTGTTTACGAGAACAAGTGCCACTGCAGTGGAGATGTCTCTTCCAAAAAGCTTGGTAAGCTTTGTGAACATTGATTTGAATGAAAACATCCGCAAGATTCCATTAGATACAGGACTCTTTTCATGTCTGAAATTCTGAATCTTCTTCGTTTTCTCTTTAGGGAGCCCGAAGGGCATTTTGTGAGGCAGAGTTTGAAATTTTGAAATTGTGATGTTTGAATCTTCTTCATTTTATACCATAATATTTATCTTCAGAGAGATCGAAGAGTATTTTGCCAGGAAAATTTTGAAATTTTGATGCTTGGTGATACCTAAAACGACAAAAATTGTGACATTTCCAACTGTAGAAAAGTGTTTTTCTACACAAGTAAATATGTTAAATTGTGAAGGAAAATGTAGTAATGTATTTTGAATGTAGTGGATGACCTAATCTCTTTTAACATCTTTAAAGAAAATTTTTGAACTAGATAAAGAGTATAAGATAATCCAATCTGAACAAGATGAATGGAAATTTTACACACTCAAATGCATTGTCGAGAAGAAACAAAGATTAAAGTAAATTTGAACGCAAATTTGAGATATTTAAAGACAGAATGGAACTCAAATGCATTGTCGAGAAGAAACAAAGATGAAAGTAAATTCGAGCGCAAATTTGAGATATTTAAAGACAAAATGGAAGATGAAATGAAGCGTGAAGTATACTCCATACAAGATAAATAATGGAACGTGAAGCATAATCCATACATCATAAATAATGATAAATATGAGAAAAGTTTTAAAAGTATACTCCATACAAGATAAACAAGGGTTGCCTGACAGCGTAGTCTCTGCCATGTCAAACACGTTTTTAAATGGAAAAATCAATAGGATACGTAAGAACATGTGAGTTATTTAAAAAGTTTGGGATTAAAAGCATCGACATAGGAAGCATCAATAGCAGAGACACAGGAGCCACATAAGCTTAAGCAACATCACTAATAGCAAATAGCAGAGACACGGGAGCCACATAAGCTTAAGCAACATCACTAATAGTAAAGATTGGGGAGGACACTATAAAGTTCTCAGAGAGAAGGACAAATCTCGGTAAAGTGAACATAGATTCAAATCCATATAGAGTACCCTTTAATGTGCCAGTGACAGTCCCAACTTCACTATCGTTTCTTTCTCTCACCTTTTTTTTTCAATCTCACAACTTTCCAATTCCATCACTATATTTCTTTCATTCCAACTCATTGCATTTGATAACACGTTGGAGCTAGAGAGTTACTTCGACCCTCCTAAATATTTATAGGAGAGTTGGTTGTCTGTACAAAAAAGAAAAAATTTGGAAGAATCTTTATCGGTGGTCTTCAACGAGATCTAAAAAAATAAGTCGTTTGTAGAGATGGAGGATGGACGATTGAGTGGGTGAAGCAACTTAGTCGTGTGGTATACTTCATAATTCGTAGAGGGTTATCCCATGGTCGGTGGGAGCCTTTACAATAATGAAAAAAAATTAACATAAGGCTATTACACACTTTATCGCTCGAGTCGAGCAGGTCATTTATGCGCTCAGCCGGAAACACAACTGTTGTTCCACATACAGGATCCAAACAACACATCTCATATATTAAGGTAGGGGCAGTCCACGGGGTTTTCAATCTTTCCATCTGTCAAGCGACTTATTAACTATGATTCCCGCTACCGCTACCGCTCATGAGGAAGAAAAATATGAATTGACAGTGTCTGCAAGTTAATTGGCATGTCCTTGGTAGACTTTCTGAGATAAAGATTCTTTTAAATCAGGTTCAAAGTTAATTCAACTAGATTTTTCCAATATACTCAAAATTACGCAGAAGTTATGCTTAAAACAAAGTTTAAAAGGATGCATAGTGAAGCCTCCTTAAATTTTATCTTAACTGTGTGTCCAAATAATCTCAGGCTTGGTCTATACCATAGGAAATGCATTAATGGGTGGAAATCTATGAACATTAATTGCAACTTTGATTTTGAATTTGGGCGAAAGAGATTAAACAGTGTAACCCCATCTATATTAGTTACCCATATTCTTGCGTATAATTTGGGAAATCTGCATCAACTATCTATGAAATCTGTATCAATCATCATGGTTTTTTTTTTTACAATCTTTCTTATTACAGTGTCTATAATCCATGACATTTTCCAAATTATCCTGGTCAAAAAGATTATCTAAATAACCCCATCCACATTCTTGCTATGGCTTGGGAAATCTATCTCAACCATTTATGTATATTTAACCATCCTAATTTAACTTTTTATAATTTTCCTTATTAAATTTTCACTGGCTCATGGCATTCTCCATATTATTCTCATCTTAGAAATTTTCCAAATCACTATTCCTACAAGACAACACTTTTTTTAAACTACAATTAAGAAATATCATTGCAAAATTTATGTGAACTTTTAAGAAGTCATTATATCTATACTCATCAAAACATTAGGATTTGTTCTTCTATTTCAATTGTAGAATTTATTATGCCATCATCTGAATGGAAAACCATCAAACCCTCACCCTCGCAACTCACTCGCAAGACACAACCTTTCATTATATACATAGTGAAATAAATCAGAGAAACAAAACCTAAACAGAGAAGTGAGAAACCAATGCGAAAAAACACAATTTCTGCTTGATTTGAAAACCGAAGAAAGATTCAAGGGTAACTGAACACCAGAGAATTAAGCAATCAAGGCAAGCTACTCAAGGTCAAGGTCTAGAGAGTGAAGCAAGGGCTTTAGCTAAGAGAACCTAAAGCTTTCTTGTTTCAGTTAACAGTTAAGTGGGTTATATCAAAAATCTCCAGGGCTTGCTTGCTTCTAGGAAGACCAAATCTAAAACTACTTGCACATCTAATCTGAATTCTTTGCCAGTTCTCTTTCTTTTCCTGCGCACCGGGTCGGGAAATGTACATTCTCCCCACCTACCCTACTATTCATTGTTCGACATTGCCAAGAGACAAAACCACACCTTGTTACTACACACTTTTATGATATAGCTTCTTGTGTTGGGCTTCACCACCTACGGGCGGGCTAGAAATGGGTCTTAGAGAAAAGCGAAGGGAGATGTCGACCGCCCATCTACTTCAACGGCAGTTCTGGTCATGGTTCAATTTCCATCTTTCTAAAATATTATATTATTAGTAGATCTTATTAGTAGAGCGACTCGAGCCTAACACAATTCTTTTGGTAGAACCGAAATCATTAATCAATTCATTAAAAAGGGGCGGGAACAACGCTTCTTTATTCCCACTCATATACTTTAGTGCTTGCTTATGAGCTTGGACAAACCACCCTATGAAGGAATCTTTACTGTTCCCTGGGGGTTATTAGTGTTAAATATAATGTAACCTCAACAGTATGACCGTACACTGCCAGCTGTCCTGGCCAGCTGTACTTTCTATTCTTGTTTTGCTTGAGCCTATTTAGCTCAGCTATTTCCCTTTGCATAGAAATTCCTTCAGATCTTCTTCATAGAGTTCTTCATTAACTCTTCTCATTGTAACTTCTTCATATATTCTAATATATTGTTTTTTGTTCTATTCTTTCTCTCTGCATTTCTTGCTTCACAATTTATCATGGTATCAGAGCTTCAACAGTAAGCCTCTTCACACAGTCTGGAGAGAAACACGATCCTCACAGCGCAGAGCTTCACAGATCTTGAGAGCACGCAACACAGACTTTTCACAAGGCTTGGAGAGTTGTCTGTAATACTCTCAAAAGATCAACGTAGGAAGCTTGCAGAGGAAGCAGAGCATACAACGCCCGAAAGATCGAGGAAGAAGAGAGTGAAAAAGAAGAAACTTTAAAGATTCTTGTACAATTTTCAAGAATCATCAAAGAATTCATGAAGAAGAGTTTCAGAAGGCAGAAACATTGAAGATTTCACGGACATTTGTTCAAGTTCGTGGAAGATTGTTAAAGAAAGAAGAAGCATTTAAAGAATTGCAAGAATTCTTCAAATCTGTCAAAGATTGTAGCAGAGGACAGAGAACTCGTGAAATTCTTTCAAATCTTTGAAAGATTCACAATTTTTTTCTTCCACAGGAGAAAATTCCTTCAAATGCAAAAAAGATCGCATCTAACACGCAAAGAACAACCATTGAAGCCATAACATTCATCATGTGAACGGATCCAGAGCGGGAAACCAGTTCAGAAGGGACGAAGAGAGCGCGGAAAAGGTGACAGAATTTCAGCCGTTAGATCTTGCACAAAGGACCGACAGCCGTTAGATCAGCGAGAATGTGCACGAGGTTTAGTCCTTTGGAGCGCACAGGAGAAATTTTTGACTTGTGAAGTCAAGAAATCCTAACATCATCTGGATCGTCCGTCAACGAATACGTGGCAAGATCTCGGCATTTCGCTGATTCGCAAGGTGTAAAGGTCAGAAGACTGCCGTGAGAATTCGCGAATCGTGAAATCACGAGTCATTCTGGACCGTTGGATTGAGAAAGATCATGAGCCGTCGATCTGATTCTATCGCAAAATCGAGAATCGGGAGTTGGACGAGAAAATGTGATTGCACTCCAAAACCCCGATATGCGAAATCGTGAAATCTCGACATCACATATCACGAAATCCTGAAAAGATCACAGTCGTCCATTCATTTAGACACGTGGCGGACATCGAGTAAACCGTCGGCATTTCGGCTACCGGGCTTTCAAGTTGACAGAGAAATTGTGTCAACAGAGCATCGCAAGTCGCGATATCCCGAGGTTGAATCAGGACCATCCATCTTGAGGGGATGTGTGGCGTAAATCCGAGGGCTCGGGAAAAGTCTCGAAAGGGGAGAGTCCATCGACACATCAGGATTCGGTAAATCACGAATCCTAAGGACAAGGGATCGGGTTTCTTTATGGTGAAAACCCCGTAAATGATCGGAGCCGTCCATCTTGAGGAGACACGTGGGCGAGATCGGGAGAGTCAATCGGCACACCGGGGTTCGTTGTTTCGCGAATCCTGGAGACGAGACGTCCAGAACATATCAAATCGCGAAATCGCGAGGATAAATCAGGACTGTCCAATATAGGAGGACGCGTGGTGGAGATCAAAGGAATCGGAAAATTTTTTGAAAGGAAAGGTCATCCATTGTGAAATCGAGAATCGAGAAATCGGGGATTCCGTGGACAAGAGGTCCAATGCATTTCTACCTTCGAAACCCCGAATCCCAATAAGAGGTTTGACTGTGGTCTTATGAGTTCTGGTCATAAGATCTGGACCGTCAGATCACAGAAAGATCTGGACCGTTGAATTGTCCAAAGGCGAATTTCGCATTTCGGCAATTTGAAAGACAAAGAACCGGAAAATCTTGTAGCGTTTTAACATTAAGGCATGTGGTCACATTGAACGGAGACTAAGGGCCAATTCAAGGCCGATAAGCTCTCTTCGGCCATCGGCAAATCAACGTTTCGGTGATCAGAGGTTGGAGAGACAAGAGATTGGAGGACTCGTATAACGAAGTCCCGACGTCAGAATCGCGAGGCCAAAAACTCGTGAAATCTTGAACGCAGAGTTCTAAAGTCACTGTAAATTATACGCAGGAGACAGGTAAGTAAGAATTTTGTTTCTATTTTCTTCAAATTCTTTAAAAATATGGCGTCATCTAGCAATTTAGGACCAACTCAGGGTCCAATTCTTCTTGGAAAGAACTATGCTGGACAGTGGATGCAACAATCACATGACAGGTAACAAAGAACTACTTTCATGCATTGATTCTTCAATCTCATCTAATATTACACTTGGAAATGATTACTTAGTCAAAGTTCAAGGAAAAGGAACTGTTCCTATTCTTACTAAACAGAATGTCAAGAAAGACATAAACAATGTCTACCATGTTCCAGATCTGAAACATAACTTGTTAAGTGTAGGACAGCTCATTGAACATGGCTATAAGGTACTTTTTGAGGGAGCATCTTGCAAAATATATGACAAATACCCCAGCAGAAAATTGATTTCTGAAATCCATATGACTCCAAATAGGATGTTTCCCCTTACCCTCAGAACTGCAAATCTGAGTCAACCATATGCACAAAGTGCATCAACCCTAAATGAAACAATGGTTTGGCATACAATATTTGGATGTCTACCATTTCAGAGTCTAAGTCTTCTTCAGAAAAAATCCATGGTCAAAGGTCTACCTATTTTTAAAGAGCAAATTCCCCCATGTGAGTCTTGCATACTTGGAAAACACAAGAGAACTAGTTTTCCACAGTCATCAAATCAAGACAACCAACATCTTGAACTTGTTCACACTGACCTATGTGGACCAATGCAAACAGAGTCAATAGGTGGTAGATTTTACTTTCTAACATTTATTGATGATTTCAGCAGAAAAATATGGATCTATTTTCTCAGACACAAGTCTGAAACTTTTGCAAAATTCAAAGAATTCAAGGCAGAAGCTGAAAAACAGAGTGGAAAATTTATCAAAGCACTCAGGTCAGATGGAGGAGGAGAATACAACTCCAGAGAATTTGCAAATTTCTGCAAATCACAAGGCATTATCATGCAAACAACAGCCAGGTATACTCCACAATAGAATGGAGTGGTTGAAAGAAAAAATCAGACAATAATGAATATGGCAAGAACACTTCTCAAAGAGAAAAGTTTGTCAAATAGGTTTTGGGCTGAAGCAGTAACATGCTCAGTTTATCTCTTGAATAGATCTCCAACCACAAGTCTAAAGATGAATGTTCCCCAAGAAGCATGGAGTGGGACAAAGCTCAATGTAGCGCATCTAAGGACATTCAGATGCATAGCATACACTCACATACCTTCCGAACTAAGGAAGAAACTTGATAACAGAAGTGAGAAATGTATTTTCACTGGATATAGTGAAACATCTAAAGCTTATAGGCTTTACAATCCAATCTCAAACAAATTAATTCTCAACAGAGATGTAAAATTTCTGGAAAATCAATTCTGGAATGATTCAGAAAATCAGTAGATGGACAGTCAAAATCCATTGCTGCCAAGTTCTGAAAATGCAGAAAATTCAGGACAGCAAGTACCTCAAACTATTCTTCCAAGATTGCAAGTACAAAGACAACCTGAAAATTCTCAGGATAACTCAACTTCCAGCAGAGAATCATTCTCTGAACCACAAAATCAGAGAACTCGAAGTTTGAGAGAAATCCATCAGCAGTTGGATGACTTTGAACAGCACAACCTTTTTGCTTTAATGTCATGTCAACCTACATCATTTAAGGAAGCATCTAAGGAGCCACATTGGGTTCAAGCCATGAACCAATAAATTGACTCCATTGAGAAGAACAAGACATGGGATCTTGTTGATTTGCCAACTCACAAGAAGAGTATTGGTGTCAAGTGGGTTTACAAAACTAAACTCAATGAAAAATGGCAGATTGAAAAGCACAAGGCAAGACTTGTTGCCAAAGGATTCTCACAACAACCAGGTACTGATTATGGTGAAACTTTTGCTCCAGTAGAAAGACTAGACACTGTAAGGACTCTATTGGCCATAGCAGCATAACACAAATGGCAAGTATACCAAATGGATGTCAAGTCAGCATTCCTGAATGGTTTTTTAGAAGAAGAAGTTTATGTCGATCAAC
>JASDQU010307887.1:48623-62212 GCA_032191745.1 Picea mariana
TTCCAAGTGTAATGTCAGATGAGATTGAATAATCAATGCATGAAAGTAATTCTTTGTTACCTCTCATGTGATTGTTGCATCCACTGTCCAGCAACCAGAGATCTTTAGGTTGTTGTTCAGTTTTGTGGCATGAGAGAAACATACCTCTTGAGTTTTCTCCCGTGTGATTTGACACATGTGCTTTGCCTGAGAGTTGATCTGCTTGCTTCTTCCTGCATTCAAATTCATAGTGCCCATACTTTTTGCAGTAATAGCATTGTATGCTTGATTTCTCATTTGATCTTCTCCCTCTGCCTCTTTGAGGCTGAAAATTCTGATGTTGATTTTGTTGTTGATTTCTTTGACCTTGGAAATTTTGATTCGGATATTGTTGTCTATTGCCTCCACTGGAGTGAGAGTTACTTTGATTGCTCCCTCTTCCTTGGTGACCTTTTCTTGTTCCTCTTCCTCTCCCTATGCTGAAGGAGAATTGAGTTTTGAATGCATTGCAGATGGACTCATCTGTGATATGCAGTCTGGTCTCATGTGTCACTAGAGAACCAATTAATTCATCTGTTGAAAATCTTGACAGATCCTTGGATTCAAGGATTGTTGTTACAACCATTTCAAATTTCTTGGGTAGACTTCTAAGAATTTTCTCAACAATTCATTGATCAGTGATGATTTCACCAATCAGTCTGATCTGGTTCACGATTCCCATGACTCTGGTCATGAACTGATCCGCAGTTTCAGACTCTGTCATCCTTAGAGTCTCGAATTGTGTCCACAAGGTCTGCAATTTAACTGTTTTGACCTTGTCATTTCCTTGGTAGGAAGATTTAAGGATGTCCCAGGCCTGTTTTGAAGTACCAGCGCTTGTGATTTTCAAGAAAATCGAATCATCCACAGAATTTTGAATCCAGAATTTATCTTTATTTTCTTTGGTCCTCAAATTTGCCTGAGCAATTCTCTGGGCATTTGTCATGGCAACGAGGGCGGCTGGATCCGGTTCCACATATCAAAGATCCATTGGTTCCCAACACTCTTGTGCTTGCAAGAATGATCTCATTTGTAGAGACCAAAACTCATAGTTCTTCCCCAGTAGAATCGGACCCTGAGTTGGTCCTAAGTTGCTAGACGACATATTTTTTTTTTGAAAAAAAAATTTCAGAAAAAAAATAGAGGGAAAATTTTGTATTTACCTCTGATCGCCAATTTACCGATTTTCTGATGGCCGAAGGAAGCTTATAGAGATTGAATTGGCCTTTGTCACAGTGCAATGTGACCATGTGCCTTACTGTTAAAGCGCTACGGTCTTTTCCGGCTCTTTTCCTTTCAAATCGCCGAAATGCGAAAAATTGCCTTTGGACAGTTCAACGGTCCAGATCTTCTTGTGATCTGACGGCCCAGATCTTATCGGGATATCGCGAATAGGGATTTCGCAAGTTCTGATGACGATTTCTTCTGACTCCTTGATTCCCCGATCTCCAATTTACCGATGGCGCTGTCCTTTCGGGACTTTTCCTGATTGCTTCGATCTGCGCCACGCGTCCTCCTATGATGGACGAACCTGATCCCTTCTCGCGAAATCAAGACTTCAAATGCATCGGACGTCTCGTCGTTAGGATCCACGATTTTTCGAATCCCGTAATGTCGATGGACATGATTTCTACCACACGTCCCAACAGATGGACGGCTCAAATCGACGTCGGGGATTTCACTGTGGAGATTCCCGATCCCGTGATTTTGACGAGATGACGTCACCTGGGCCCCACAATGGAGATTTCCTCCTGTCGGGATTTCGGACCTCGGAGTTCTGAAGTGCTTGTGTTTCTTGTCCTCAAGATTCACGAAACGTCGAATCCCGATGTGCCGATGGGCTCTTTCCTTTTTGGGACTTTTCCCAAGTTCTCGGATTTACGCCACGCGTCCTAGAAAGATGGAAGGTCCTGATTCAACCTCAGGATATCGTGACTTGCGATCAAATTCTCTGTCAACTTGAAACCCCGAATGCCAAAACGCCGACGATTTCCTCGATGTCCTCCACATGTCCAAACAAATGAACGACTGAGATCTTTATCGCTATTTCGCGTATCGCGATTTTGCGAGTTTCGAAGTCTTGTTGCGACGATATTTCAAAACCGCGAACTCCGATATGCCGATGTGACGATGCGTTGATCTGCTGCCACCTTTCCTCTGAGATGGACGGCTATAATCTTTTTGGGATTTCACGATATCGCGTATCGGAGTTTTTGGAGTAAAATCACCTTTGCGCATCCAACTCCCAATTACCGATTTTCCGATGGAATAGGATCTCGCCATGTGTCTCTTGATGGACGGTTCAGATGATGTCGGGACTTCACGACTGCACAATTCGAGATTTATCCTGTGTTCTCCAGAGGATTAAACCTCGTGCACCTTCTCGCTGATCCAACGGCTGTCGGTCCTTTACACAAGATCTGATGGCTGAAACTCTTTCGCCTTTTCCGTGCTCTCCTCATCCATTCTGAACAGGTTTCCCGCTTCGGATACATTCTCAGGATGAATATTACGGCCTCAATGGTTGTTCTTTGCACCTAAGATGCGTTCTTTACTCCAGTGGAAGAAAGATTCGTGAATCTTTCAAAGATTTGAAAGAATTTCACGAGTTCTTCATTCTCTGCTACAATCTTTGACAGATTTGAGCGATTTCCAAAAATCTTTAAACGATTGTGCCTTCTGCAGCAATCTTTAATAGTTTTGAATGAATTCTTTGAGTTCTTTAAAACTTCTTCCGTTCTGCAGCTCTTCTGCGTCAATCTTTAACGATTCTTGAAAAAATACAAGAATCTTTATTGTTTCTTCTTCTGCATTCTCTTCGTCCTGGATCTTTCAAGCATTGTACGCTCTGCTTCCTCTGCAAGCTTCCTACGTTGATCTTTTGAACGTAAGACGGTCTGAATCCTCGTGGAAGTTTCCTGCGAGGATCTTTCGAGAGTATGACAGACGACTCTCCAAAGTGAAAGAGATAGTGTCCCGTGCTCTAAAGATCCGTGAAGCTCTGCGCTGTGTGGATCGATTTTCTCTCCAGCCTTTGTGAAGAGGCTTACTACTGTAGCTCTGATACCATGATAAATTGTGAAGTAAAGAGAAATGCAGAGAGAAAAGAATAGAACAGTATATTGAAATGTATGAAGAAGTACTGAAGTAGTTACAATGCAATGGGAGATAGCTGAGCTAAATAGGCTCAAGCTAAACAAGAATAGAAAGTACAACTGGCCAGAATAGCTGGCAGTGTACAGTCAGACTNGTTATTGCAGAATTCTTGATTTGTAGAATATTAACTATTTACCAAAAATATAATATGCGTAGAAGGGGAGAGATTCACATAATCGTTGATTAGTTCAGTTGTAATTATGAGTGATTACTGAATTTTTATCTACGTTCATTTTTCCATCTTTACTTGATCGGGAAGTGTTGATCGTTTTTTTTTAAGAGATGATCCAAACTCATCGTTTACCCACGAATGATATCCTACTGTAATTCCTTTTTCCATTAACCAAAAACTTTAATTACCCTTGCAAGTGGCATCAATTGCAATCCCAAGATATCCTCTTAAAACATTAAGGCAGATTGAGAAAACACTAAATTGTTGGTCAGGGAACACCTCAATTAGTGTAAGAACCCACCTATTTCCGAATAGAAGTAGGCGGACACTGTACGTGCATCAATTCGCTCATAACAATGAATTATTACTATTGCATATTATTATCCAGTTACCTTTTGGTGAGTATTAATGACAGCTTGATTGATTTTATACTCTGAGGTTTTTTCTTATGCTCATCCTTAACGAAAGATTGATTGATTTTATGATCAGTTCTTACCTTAGATAGTGAGGTGCAAGGTTGAGCTCGTTTATTTTGTTTTAAGAAATGTGGGAGATAGGTTAGTAGGTACATAGTTGAGCTAAAGCACACTGTTGGGTTGGAACACTCGAGTTATGGATAATCGATGTAGTTAGATCTTTCCAGGGACTTGAACTATATGAAATTATGTGTGGAATTTCTCGCTCACCTTGAGAACAATGTAAATGTATGGTTGAATGGATGATTGGATACTTGTGAGCTTGTATTTAGGTGATTGTACAGTTGTTCAGATTTATTTTTACTTGCACGCAATGAATCCAGTGCGAAGTATGATTGACTTGAAATTTTATTACTCTTGCGCATTTAAAAGAAAGGAGGGTCGTTCTAGAAAATAATTTTTTTAGTGCGTGAATAACTTATGGACCTTAGATTACTTTGCGCCCTTAATCACATAGATGTTGAAGTTTGATTATCTAGTAGGAAGGTACCACGTACAACGCAGCCGCCGAGGCATGGGTGGAGAACAAGGCGATGTTCTTTTCACTTCACGGTTACGAACTCCGGCACGAAGGTCCGCATGGCGGTCTTCAGCTATAGGGGAGTGCTCTTTTGTGGAGGAAGACACTCCTACCTCAGTTAAACATGGTCGTGGAAGCCAAATTAGCGGAACGGTTGCTGGGAGAAGTAATTATCAGAGGAATTCTTTGAGAATCAGCTCAATGAGTTCAACACCTTACGACAGGGTGGTCGTATGGTGTCAGATTATGAGACCAAATTTACGGAGCTACTTCGGTATGCCCCGCATCCAAACACGAAGAAGATGGATATTAGCAAGTTCATGACCGACCGTAACTCCAAATTTCATGTGACAATGATGATCTAATGCCTCAGATGTTGCATGATGTAGTCTGATAGGCCTCTTAGACAAGGAATATTTGACCGCGAGATTCCAGGCAGGGATCCTACAAGACCGTCTGGACTGACAACATCTGGTGCGCAACAACATTAGATGTTGGAAAGACCAGACCTCTTGATATCGAGATACATCTATAGGACCCTTGTTCACGACACTTTGATGACGGGTTCCTTAGCAGAGCACTCCCTGCAGAGGACCACCAAATCCGTGGCAGCACCGCTAGCAGTCGTCGTTTAGGATTGTCAGTAGAACATACTAGGATCTTAGGTTGTTGGGCCAACAACAATTGTTCTGGGGCCAGGAGTACTGGACCAAAGATTGGAGATGGAAATTTGTAGAGTCACCTTACCAGCAAGAGTGTGTTACATGCATATGCCCAAAGAAACATAGGCATATCTTGGTCATGTATCATATCCCTATCAGAACTGATGATGGATCGATTCTTTCTCTCTTCAACCCCATTATGCTAAGGCTTGTATGATACTGTCAAATTTTTCTTGATATCTGCCTTATTGAAGTCATTGGAGGTGTACTCTCCCCCATTATCTAACCTCAATACCTTGATCCTCCTTCTTGTCTAGTTATCCACCTAATCCTTGAACTCTTAGAACCAATTGAAGACCCCATCGTTGGTATTCCTAAAGAAGATCTAGGTTTTCCTGAAAAATTCATTAATGAATGTCACATAATACAACTTTATTTGCGTTGATGCTACTAAAATCCTCCCACATACATCTAAATTTATAAGATCCAACATCCCCTCAGACCTACTCTCATTGTTTGGAAAAGAATCCTTGGAATTCTTTCCAAGTGAACATCGTGTACACATGTTTTGTTGCTTAACACTAAAATATAGTAGACCAATGAAAACATCCCTCAGAATCGACAACACGTTGTAATTCATGTGTCCCATCCTCCTATGTCATATCTCACACAGTTTGTCACTGTCATGTACCAAATCCTGAATAGGCTTTGCCTGCAACCTATATAAATTTACCTCTCTAACCCTAGTCCTCACTATTGTGTCAGGGATAGCTCCCTCTAGACATATGAGTACTTTCCCTCTTTGAAATATGACAACAAAACTTTTGGGAATGCGTTATATTATTTGCATATTTGTCACGTGGGGTGGGGGGTCTGATTTTTAGTTGTGTTTTCACTATTTTTAGTAGTTTTCTAAATTAATCCTAGATTAAGGGATTAGGGTTTTGGTAGCTATGAAATACTTAAAATATTTTTTATATTGTATTGTGAATGGTGAAATTAAAACAATGAAGATTTGAAAGGAGAAGCACCAAGAAAGGTTGGTTTTCTCTTGGTTAAGGGTTTCCAGCGTAATTCTCTATGTATTTTGTGTATGAGCGATTGATTGATTTACTTCATGGGTTTAAAACTTACATGTGGTATCAAAGCTCGTTTTTTGTTTCATGGGGATGCCTCTGTTGCTAAGGGTTTGGCTTGATTTCAATAGGTCAATTTTATCTTGGGTATGTGATAACCCTGAGTTCAATGGGATATTTGGAGTGGTGATTCGAGTATAGAAATTAAAATGGCGAGTAGTTCTAAAATTGAGATTGAAGAAATAAATGGGAAAATCTTTGAGCTAGGGAAGCTCAAGATGGAGGAACTTCTTATTGATAGACGAAGGTCGCTTGTTGTGGATCTTGGTATTGCACCTACAAGTATTTTGACAGAAGATTGGTTGAAGTTGGAGAAGAAGAAAATAATGTAAAATATGGTTGTGTCTTTCAGATTCAGTGTTATTAAATGTCTCAGAAGAAACAACAACCAAGGAATTATGGGATAATTTCGGGAATTTGTATAAGCCAAAGTCTCTGGTAAACAAGTTGTTTCTTCAATAGAGGTTGTATATTCTCATGATGGAAGATGGATTTTCTATGATATAGCATATAAATTCCTTCAATACTCTAGAGAGTCAACTTGTCTCTTTTGATATTAATCTTGCAACATAAGATAAGTGTATTTCCTTTTTATGTTCTTTCCCAGACTCCTGGGATAATTTGGTTATAGAAATTGGTAGTACCATTAAATCTGCATTGACATATGAGGATGTAATTTCATTCTTTTTATCGGAAGAGATGAGGAGTAAAAACATGGATAATCAAAGAAAAGATGATTTATTTGTAAGAGAATGTCCCCAATATAGGAATAAAAATATGTCTTTCGGGGGGAGGGGGGAGATCTAAATCTAGAGGTAGATCTAAATTTAGAGTAAAATATTTGAGGAAATGTTGGAATTGTGGTAAAGATGGACATTATAAGAAATATTGCAAGTCTAAGAATGTTGATAAAGCAAAGGGACCTGATGATGCCTCTTCCACCTCTTCCATAGAGGAGAAAACCTCCATAGAAGAAGGAGGTTATGTTTACCTGGAATCTATAGGTATACATGCAGATCATGGTGTATGGTTGATTGACTTAGGTATGTCATTTCATATGGCACCTCATAGAGAGTGGTTCTGTGAATACGAAAAGTACGATGGTGGTAATGTCTTCCTAGGAGATGACTTGACAATTAAAATCATGGGACGTCGAAGACTTAAGTTGTTGTTGAAACATGGAATGATTAAAACTCTCCTTGGAGTTCTATACATTCAAAAATCTAGCGAGAAGACTAAAATTTGTAAGAAAGTTAAATGATGCAGATATGAATACTTTATTAGAAAATGACACTTGCAAGATGGTATGAGGAGTAACTCATATACAAATAAATAAACATAATACAGAATGGTGTATCAAAATAGTATGTTTCAAAAGATCGTCTTAAATTATCAATATAAAAATCATTGAAACAATGAGAGCTTTTCAAACGTTCATGTAAAGACTAAAGCTCAATGAAAATAGTTTTCTAAATATTTATCTGAATTTTTAAATTTAAAGTATAGCTATTTTTCCTTAACAATCATCTAAACTTTTATGAAAATAATAAAATTTAATATACATTCATGTTAATATTCATGGCATGAAAAGTACCCCATATACTCCTGAAAATATTTGTAATTGGTGTTTATGAGAACAAGTGCCAATGCAGTGGAGATGTCTCTTCCAAAAAGCTTGGTAAGCTTTGTGAACATTGATTTGAATGAAAACATCAGCAAGATTCCATTAGATACAGGACTCTTTTCATGTCTGAAATTCTGAATCTTCTTCGTTTTCTCTTTAGGGAGCCCGAAGGGCATTTTGTGAGGTAGAGTTTGAAATTTTGAAATTGTGATGTTTGAATCTTCTTCATTTTATACCATAATATTTATCTTCAGAGAGATCGAAGGGTATTTTGCAAGGAAATTTTTGAAATTTTAATGCTTGGTGATACCCAAAACGACAAAAATTGTAACATTTCCAATTGTAGAAAAATGTTTTTCTACACAAGTAAATATGTTAAATTGTGAAAGAAAATGTAGTAATGTATTTTGGATGTAGTGGATGATCTAATCTCTTTTAACATCTTTAAAGAAAAAATTTGAACTAGATAAAGAGTATAAGATAATCGAAACTGAACAAGATGAATGGAAATTTTACACACTCAAATGCATTGTCGAGAAGAAACAAAGATGAAAGTAAATTCGGACACAAATTTGAGATATTTAAAGACAAAATGGAAAATGAAATGAAACGTGAAGTATACTCCATACAAGATAAATAATGGAATGTGAAGCATAATCCATACACCATAAATAATGATAAATATGAGAAAAGTTTTAAAAGTATATTTCATACAAGATAAGCAAGTGTTGCATGACAGCATAGTCCCTGCCATGCCAAACACATTTTTAAATGGAGAAATCAATAGGATAAATAAGAACATGTGAGTTATTTGAAAAAAATGGAATTAAAAGCATCGACATAGGAAGCATCAATAGAAGAGACACGGGAGCCACATAAGCTTAAGCAACATCACTAATAGCAAAGATTGGGGAGGAAACTCTAAAGTTCTTAGAGATAAGGACAAATCTCGGTAGAGTGGACATAGATTCAAATCCATGTGGAGTACCCTTTAATGTGCCAGTAGACCAATGAAAATATCCCTCAGAATCGACAACATGTTGTAATTCATGTGTCCCATCCTCCTATGTCATATCTCACATAGTTTGTCACTGTCATGTACCAAATCCTGAATAGGCTTTCCCTATAACCTATCTAAATTTACCTCTCTAACCCTAGTCCTCACTATTGTGTCAGGGATAGCTCCCTCTGGACATATGAGTACTTTCCCTCTTTGAAATATGAAAACAAAACTTTTGAGAATGTGTTATATTATTTGCATATGTGTCACGTGGGGGGGGGGTCTGATTTTTAGCTGTGTTTTCACTATTTTTAGCAGTTTTCTAAATTAATCCTGGATTAAGGGATTAGGGTTTTGCTAGCTGTGAAATACTTAAAATATTGTTTATATTGTATTGTGAATGGTGAAATTAAAACAATGAAGAGTTGAAAGGAGAAGCACCAAGAAAGGTTGGTTTTCTCTTGGTTAAGGGTTTCCAGCGTAATTCTCTATGTATTGTGTGTATGAACCATTGATTGATTTACTTCATTTATTTACTTCATGGGTTTAAAACTTACATGTGGTATCAAAGCTCATTTTTTGCTTCATGGGGATGCCTTTGTTGCTAAGGGTTTGGTTTGATTTCAATGGGTCAATTTTATCTTGGGTATGTGACAACACTGAGTTCAATGGGAGATTTGGAGTGGTGATTCGAGTATAGAAATTAAAATGGCGAGTAGTTCTAAAATTGAGATTGAAGAAATTAATGGGAAAATCTTTGAGCTAGGGAAGCTCAAGATGGAGGACCTTCTTATAGATAGACGAAGGTGGCTTGTTGTGGATCTTGGTATTGCACCTACAAGTATTTCGACAGAAGATTGGTTGAAGTTGGAGAAGAAGAAAATAATGTAAAATATGGTTGTGTCTTTCAGATTCAGTGTTATTAAATGTCTCAGAAGAAACTACAACCAAGGAATTATGAGATGATTTTGGGAATTCGTATAAGCCAAAGTCTCTGGTAAATAAGGTGTTTCTTCAGTAGAGGTTGTATATTCTCATGATGGAAGATGGATTTTCTATGATAGAGCTATAAATTCCTTCAATACTCTAGAGAGTCAACTTGTCTCTTTTGATATTAATCTTGCAACAAAAGATAAGTGTATTTCCTTTTTATGTTCTTTCCCAGACTCCTGGGATAATTTGGTTATAGAAATTGGTAGTACCATTAAATCTGCATTGACATATGAGGATGTAATTTCATTCTTGTTATCGGAAGAGATGAGGAGTAAAAACATGGATAATCAAAGAAAAGATGATTTATTTGTAAGAGGTTGTCCCCAATATAGGAATAAAAATATGTCTTTCGGGGGGAGGGGGGAGATCTAAATCTAGAGGTAGATCTAAATTTAGAGGAAAATATTTGAGGAAATGTTGGAATTGTGGTAAAGATGGACATTATAAGAAATATTGCAAGTCTAAGAATGTTGATAAAGCAAAGGGACCTGATGATGCCTCTTCCACCTCTTCCACGAAGGAGAAAACCTCTACAGAAGAAGGAGGTTATGTTTACCTGGAATCTATAGGTACACATGCAGATCATGGTGTATGGTTGATTGACTTAGGTATGTCATTTCATATGACACGTCATAGGGAGTGGTTCTGTGAATATGAAAAGTACGATGGTGGTAATGTCTTCCTAGGAGATGACTTGACAGTCAAAATCATGGGACGTCAAAGAGTTAAGTCGTTGTTGAAACATGGAATGATTAAAACTCTCCTTGAAGTTCTATACATTAAAAAATCTAGCCAAAAGACTAAAATTTGTAAGAAAATTAAATGATGCAGATATGAATACTTTATTAGAAAATGACACTTGCAAGATGGTATGAGGAGTAACTCATATAAAAATAAATAAACATAATACAAAATGGTGTATCAAAATAGTACGTTTCAAAAGATCGTCTTAAATTATCAATATAAAAATCATTGAAACAATGAGAGCTTTTCAAACTTTCATGTAAAGACTAAAGCTTAATGAAAATAGTTTTCTAAATATTTATCTAAATTTTTAAAGTAAAAGTATAGTTATTTTTTCTTAACCATCATTTAAACTTTTATGAAAATAATAAAATTTAATATACATTCATGTTAATATTCATGGCATGAAAAGTACCCCATATACTCCTGAAAATATTTGTAATTGGTGTTTATGAGAACAAGGGCCACTGTAGTGGAGATGTCTCTTCCAAAAAGCATGGTAAGCTTTGTGAACATTGTTTTGAATGAAAACATCAGCAAGATTCCATTAGATACAGGACTCTTTTCATGTCTAAAATTCTGAATCTTTTTCGTTCTCTCTTTAGGATCTCCGAAAGGCATTTTGTGAGGTAGAGTTTGAAATTTTGAAATTGTGATGTTTGAATCTTCTTCAATTTATACCATAATATTTATCTTCAGAAAGGTCGAAAGATTTTTTGCAAGGAAAATTTTGAAATTTTGATGCTTGGTGATACCCAAAATGACAAAAATTGTGACATTTCTAACTGTAGAAAAATGTTTTTCTACACAAGTAAATATGTTAAATTGTGAAGGAAAATGTAGTAATGTATTTTGGATGTAGTGGATGACCTAATCTCTTTTAACATCTTTAAAGAAAATTTTTGAACTAGATAAAGAGTATAAGATAATCCAAACTGAACAAGATGAATGGAAATTTTACACACTCAAATAGAAGAAACAAAGATGAAAGTAAATTCGAACGCAAATTTGAGATATTTAAAGAAAAAATGGAACTCAAATGCATTGTCGAGAAGAAACAAAGATGAAAGTAAATTCGAGCGCAAATTTGAGATATTTAAAGACAAAATGGAAGATAAATAATGGAACGTGAAGCATACTCCATACAAGATAAATAATGGAACGTGGAGCATAATCCATACACCATAAATAATGATAAATAAGAGAAAAGTTTTAAAAGTATACTCCATACAAAATAATGATAAATAAGAGAAAAGTTTTAAAAATATACTCATACAAAATAAACAAGTGTTGCATACACCATAAATAATGATAAATATGAGAAAATAATGATAAATATGAGAAAAGTTTTAAAAGAATATTTCATATAAGATAAACAAGTGTTGCATGATAGTTTAATCCCTGCCATGCCAAACACGTTTTTAAATGGAGAAATCAATGGGATAGATAAAAACATGTGAGTTATTTAAAGAGTTTGAAATTAAAAGCATCGACATAGAAAGCATCAATAGCAGAGACACGGGAGCCACATAAGCTTAAGCAACATCACTAATAGCAAAGATTGGGGAGAAATCTCGGTAGAGTGGACATAGATTCAAATTCATATGGAGTACCTTTTAATGTGCCAGTCACACACAGTCCCAACTTCACCATCGTTTCTTTCTCTCACCTTTTTTTTTTCAATCTCACAACTTTCCAATTCCATCACTATATTTCTCTCACTCAACTCATTGGATTTGATAACACGTTAAAACTAGAGAGTTACTTTGACCCCATTTTTTTCTCTCACCTTTTTTTTTCAATCTCACAACTTTCCAATTCCATCACTATATTTCTCTCACTCCAACTCATTGGATTTGATAACACGTTGGAGCTAGAGAGTTACTTCGACCCTCCTAAATATTTATAAGAGAGTTGGTTGTCTGTACAAAAAAGAAAATATTTGGAAGAATCTTTATCGGTGGTCTTCAACGAGATCTAAAAAAATAAGTCGTTTGTAGAGATGGAGGATGGACGATTGAGTGGGTGGAGCAACTTAGTCGTGTGGTATACTTCATAATTCGTAAAGGGTTATCCCATGGTCGGTGGGAGCCTTTACAATAATGAAAAAAAATTAACACAAGGCTATTACACACTTTATCGCTCGAGTCGAGCAGGTCATTTATGTGCTCAGCCGGAAACACAACTGTTGTTCCACATACAGGATCCAAACAACACATCTCATCTATTAAGGTAGGGGCAGTCCACGGGGTTTTCAATCTTTCCATCTGTTAAGCGACTTATTAACTATGATTCCCGCTACCGCTCATGAGGAAGAAAAATATGAACTGACAGTGTCAGCAAGTTAATTGGCATGTCCTTGGTAGACTTTCTGAGATAAAGATTCTTTTAAATCAGGTTCAAAGTTAATTCAACTAGATTTTTCCAATATACTCAAAATTACGCAGAAGTTATGCTTAAAACAAAGTTTAAAAGGATGCATAGTGAAGCCTCCTTAAATTTTATCTTAACTGCGTGTCCAAATAGCCTCAGGCTTGGTCTATACCATAGGAAATGCATTAATGGGTGGAAATCTATGAACATTCATTGCAACTTTGATTTTGAATTTGGGTGGAAATCTATGAACATTCATTGCAAATTTCCCTCCAGGTTTTTTTTTTACAGTAGACGTGGGACATGAAATTTATTTTCATGGATTCTAAATCTGTTTTTCATTTATTTCCTCATTATTATCCTCCATCATAGAACCAAAATTTCTCTTCACAATGAATAAATCCGCCAGGTGCCCTAGCGTCGTCGCCTCCTCTTCTTCCTTCGTGTCCATCCTTTGTCCTTCCCCGAGTGGCCAATGAATCAGAGAGAGAGATAGTATAGCGTGCAGGAAAGGAAGTCCATCCAAGCGCTGTCAAACATTAGGCATAGTCTAAATAGCAATAGTGCAGTAGCCATTAAGCAATTAATTGAGAATAATGATTTTATTTGCGGGGTGGGTTTCTGGCTGTTGTATAGATGAATAGTTGTGTGGGTGGGTGAAGACAGTGGCCAAGCATTTATCTCTGCCACAACGAACCCACCATCTAGAACAAGA
>JASDQU010307887.1:75119-89941 GCA_032191745.1 Picea mariana
CCAGATACATGAATGGCCTGAGATATGATATCCAGGATGATATGAGCATGGTAACCATCTGAACGGTGGAAGATGCTTATCAGATGGCTCTAAAAGTAGAAGAGAAGCTGAGTCGAAGGTAGAGTCAGAGGGGCCGAGGCAGAAGTCAGCCCAGAGGAAAATCAGTTGCCTAGGATAAATATCAGAAGCCCAGAGAAGACTGGAAGAAACCTCAGACTTGAACTGAGAGAGGTGGAACCTCACAGTGAGGACAACATATTGAGCAGAGAGGAGATTATGTTGACAACAACACTTTTCCTCATACTAGAGGTAGAGGAAGAGGAAGAGGTGGAGTAATTACATGCTTCACATGTGGAAAGAATGGGCACAAGTCTTATGAGTGTCCAGATAAAAAGGAGAGTGGAGAATCTCACATCACTGAAGCACAGAGGTAGGATGTTGAGGCAGAAGACGCTAAAGGCGGAAGATCATTGATGATGCGAAAAGTCCTTTTGACACCCGAGAAGGAGGTGGAGATTTCAGTCCAAAGGACCATAATTTTCAGGACTTCTTGCAAGACTAGGGACAGGGTATGCAAGGTCATCGTAGACAGTGGTAGCATGGACAATCTCATTTCTATGGAGATGGTAGAGAAGCTGGAGCTGGAGACGATTGATCATACAAGCCCATACAAAGTTTCGTGGCTACAGAAAGGACACCAGGTAACTGTTACTAAACAATGTTTAGTTGAATTCAAGATAGGAGGATATAATGATAAGATCTTACATGATGTCATTCCTATGGATGTTTGTCATCTATTGCTAGGTAGACCATGGCAATATGACATAAATGTGATTCATGATGGAAGAATGAACACATACACCCTAGAGAAGAATGGGAGGACACACATGTTGCTTCCAATTAAGGATAAGGAGGTAAAGCTGGAAGAAGCAACACTGTACTTCTCATGAGTGGGAAGGAACTTCTTAATGAGGTTAAGAAGAAGGAGGACCCACAGTTCATTGTGGTCAGGAAGCCTAGAATTGTTTTGACTAGTACAAGGGTAGATGATTTACCAGAGGAGGTTCAGGAACTACTGGAAGAGTTCACTGACATTGTAGTGGACGAAGTACCTCGTTCGTTGCCACCGATTAGAAGTGTGAGTCTTCGTATTGATCTCATACCAAGAGCCATTTTGCCAAACAAAGCTGCATACAGATTGACACCGCAAGAGAATGAATAGGTTAAGAGGCAAGTCCAGGATTTATTGGACAAAGGTTTGGTTAGGGAAAGATTGAGTCCATGTGTTGTTCCAACAGTACTCAGTCCGAAGAAAGATGGAGGTTGGAGGATGTGTACTGACTCGAGGGTGATCAATAAGATAACTATCAGGTACAGATTTCCATTGCCAAGGATGGATGATCTGATGGATTTCTTGAGTGGAGCAAAGTATTTTTCAAAGATTGATTTGAAAATTTGTATCACCAAATCGGCATGAGAGAGGGTGACGAATGGAAGACAACATTCAAAACCAATGAAGGGTTGTATGAATGGCTTGTTATGTCATTTGGCTTAACAAATGTACCGAGTACGTTCATGAGGTTGATGAACAAAGTCCTGAGGGAGTTCATCGGGAAATTTGTCATTGTGTATTTAGATGACATACTGGTTTATAGTAAAACCGTGGCAGAGCATCTGAAGCATTTGGCTATAGTGATGCAGAAATTACAGCAGGAGAAGTTGTTGATAAATATGAAAAAGTCCTCATTCATGAAGACAGAGTTCATTTATTTGAGATTTGTTATTTCAGCAAATGAGTTGAGGATGGATCCAGATAAGGTGGAAGTGATCAAGAATTGGCCATCACCGAGGAACATATTTGAGGTGAGAAGTTTTTACGGATTAGCTAGTTTCTACCGGAAGTTCATCAGGAATTTCAGTGGAATTAGTGTAGAGATGATGGATACAGTGAAGAAAAGACACAAGTCTTTTCACTGGAATGAAGAGGATGAAAAATGTTTTAACCTGTTGAAGAGAAAGATTACAGAACGACCAGTTTTGGTGTTGTCGGATTTCCAAAAGACATTCCAAGTGAAATGCGATGCAAGTGGATTTGAAATCGGGGCAGTCTTAAGTCAGGAAGACAGGCCGATAGCATATTTCAGCAAGAAGCTGAATGAGGCGAAGGTGAATTACTCCACTTATGACAAGGAATTCTATGCTATCATACAGGCATTAAAGAAATGGAAGCATTACTTGATTCTGAAGGAGTTTGTATTGTACAGTGACAATCATGCATTGCATTTTGTGAATCAACAGGAGAAGTTGAATCAAAAACATGTCAAATGGGTTGAGTATATGCAGAATTTCACGTTTGTGATCAAACATATTTCGGGTACTGCTAACAAAGTTGCTAATGCTTTGAGCAGGAAGTGTTTGCTATTGCAGGAGTTCAAAGTCAAAACGTTGGGTTTTGATGATCTCAGGAACATGTACACAGATGATCCAGATTTTAAGGAGGCGTATGAAGCAACTGAGAATCCAATTCTCAGGGACAGAAGCCAATGGATAGAGTATATGTTCCAGGAAGGATTGATGTTCAGGGGAAATCAACTGTGTATTCCGAAATGATCCATGAGGGAGAATCTATTGAAGGAGAAACACAGTGGAGGATTGGCAGGACACTTTGGTCACGACAAGATGTTCGCAAAGCTGAATGAGTCATATTTTTGGCTAGGAATGCGAGCAGATGTCAAGAGATTTTTTGACAGATGTAGAATTTGCTAGCATTCGAAGGGGAGGAAGAAGAATGTAGGGTTTTATCAACCATTTCCCATACCAGAGAGGCCGTGGGATGCAATCAGCATGGATTTTGTATTGGGGTTGCCAAGAACACAAAGGGGTTTTGATTCAATCTTTGTGGTGGTGGATAGATTTTTCAAGATGGCACACTTCATTCCATGTCAGAAAACTAGTGACACAACTCACATTGCGAATCTGTTTTTAAAAGAAGTCATTTGACTTCATGGCTTACCAAAAAGCATAGTTTCGGATCGAGACACCAAATTCATAGGGAATTTTTGGAGGACCTTATGGAAGAAGCTGGGGACTAACTTGTCGTTTAGTTCATCTTATCATCCTCAGATGGATGGATAAACAGAAGTGGTCAATAGAAGTCTGGGAGACTTGCTGAGGAGCTTGGTGACAGAACACCACAACCAATAGGACAACATATTACCACAGGCAGAGTTTGCATATAACGACTCGGTCAACAGGATCATAGGACAGAGTCCATTTCAGGTTGTATATGGCATGCAGCCGGGAGGAATTTCTGAATTGGGGGATTCAGAACAGACTGCAACTAGGAGTGCTAGTGCAGAAGAATTCGTAGAGGCGATGAAGGAACTTCACAGCCAAGTGAAGGAGCGATTGCAGAATTCGAACCAGGAGTATAAGCGCAGAGTAGACCAGCACAGAAGACAACTTCAGTTTGAGGCTAGTGACTTGGTTCTGGCACATCTAAGGAAAGAAAGGTTCCCAAGAGGAACGTATAATAAATTGAAGATGAAGAAAATTGGGCCATGTGGGGTCTTGAAGAGATTTGGGGTGAATGCTTATGAGATTGAATTACCCGATGGGATCGGAATTTCTCTGATATTCAATATCTCAAATTTGTACCCATATAAAGCTTAGGAAACAGAGACTGGAGATAAGCAACCAGTGATCTAGTGGAAAAAGAAGATGCCAGTTGCAGAAAATTCACATATGGAGTGCATACTGGATAAAAGAGTGAGCAAGAGGACCAGGCGAAAGCAATATTTTGAGTATCTGGTCAAATGGAAGAACCATCCAGTTGAAGATGCCAGTTGGGAGAACGAGACAGAGATCCAAAAGCATGGACAGACCGTGCGGTAGCTCATGGACAGGAGCCCATGAAATTTTTCAAGCCAANAAGTGTGGACTATTGTTTTTCCACTGGACCTTGACTTCATCGACACCGTAATTGTCGAATGAGATGTGATGCAGGAGCATCACCGACATCAAGCGAGCCAGCGCGGAAGCGAAGGACAGCTGGACAAGCCAGCACAAGTTTTTAATTTCTCTTGGAGTTGATGCACGAACATAAATGTGGCAATTTAATGAAGGCGCACTTGTAAATTGTAAACGGACCTTGAGCGATTTTCTCTCGTCCTTAGTAGGTAGAAGGCATTTAAAGTAGTTAATGCAGGTAGATAGAATTTAATTCTAGATTAAACAGTTTTAGAGCGCAAGAGGGAAACGGGATATAGACACCCTCATTGTGTATTGTAACATTATTGAAGCATTGGAGCAAGAGCATGCAGAGAGCTGTGTAAGAACACCCATGTACAGATATTTGGATTAATAGAAAGAGTTTGATTCAAATTCATGGTTTCGTGTTTGTTCTCTGTGTATTGATGCTAAATGATATGCTCATGAATGTTTGCTTCATGTTATACATTTGCTTTATATGCTATGTATATGATTTCATGTTTGAGTTTGAAGTTTGAAAGGAAGAAGGAATGAGTTTCAATTGTTTCTCTATCTGAGTAAGAATTCCTGCAAGGAGTGCAGTTGAAGTGTCCGCAAGGAGTGCGTCGACAAGAATTCAGGGTTGCGTCTCTGAAGCTTAGATAGTTTTACTTTTGTTCTCATTCCCCAGAAGTGCAGACAGACACAGGAGTCGTGCAAGGAGTGCCCAGGCCAAGAGAAGTCTCAGAGTTGCGAACCTGAGTGAAATATTTAAGGACTGTTGCTGCAGGTATGCACACAGTCGAAGGAATTCAAACACTTGAAGTGTTTGGAAATCTGCCGCAAGGAGTGCGTGCAAGTATTTTCTAAAGGATGCAGAGTCGTGGAAAAGCTCAGGAGGGATAAGGCCTTCAAAATCATTGAATACCAGCACAAGGGAAGTCGCAACCGGAAGAATTAGAAAGGCATCGCAAGTTTGCGTGCAGGTGGATGAGTTCTGCGGAGGAACACTTGGTCATTCGTAGAAGTCATCAGTAGGAACGGACGGTCGGTATTCTCTGAGGAGAATTCACGAAATTCCATGAGTCGTTAGATCTCACAGAGAAGAAGGGGAGATATTGCAGGTATTCCCGAGAGGTTCAAAGCTCAGGAGGGACAGGGTCGTAGATCAGAGTCACAAGGACCGTCGGATCTACTCGTGAATCTCATATTGGGGTTTCGTGGGTTGGAACTCCGTAAACATAGCAACAAGAATCACGAAATCATGAAACGCGATATCCCGACGGGTACGAGAATAGTGTGGGGCCACAGGAGTTAGTGAGGTGGACAGGTGGCACGCTATTTCGGGGTTTCGCAGCGAGAAGTCCCGAAACATATGCATCAGGATTCATGATATTGCGAACTCTGAAATGTCGATGAGGTGATGGGGCGTTAAAAAGTCAAACTCGCGAGTATATCGGAGTTTCGGTGAATCAGGAGTTAGGAGTCGGAGAACCAAGTTGTTTGATGTCGCGAGTGCCGAAATCGCAACAGGGGAAACCCTGATAGGAAAAAGTTAGCATTGACTGGTTGTCGGGTTTCGGGGATTCGAGGGACCTACGCCCGACCATTGGATTCGCGAAGTCACGAATTCCGATCCCCCGAGTGTAAAGAGGGGATCCCGTGAGAGTATTTCTGTGGGTGCAGATTTCCTGATAGGGGAATAAAAGAACAGTTTGGAGTTCTTCGGGCCAGAAGGGAAGGAAAGATCCTCTGTGTTGACGTGGACCTCCCGACCTGCGGGTTGTATAGAGAGGGCATCGACGTCAAGATGGTCCAGAATGCAGATTGGCTCCGCCATGAGAGCACCCTTGTCCGACACCTGCAAAGAAATCACATCAATAACATGTGAAGGATCACTAATATAATGCCATAAAATAGATACATGAAATACATTGTGCATATGCCTCAAAGAATTAGGCAAGGTTGTTCGATAAACCATGGTTCCTTTCTTTTCTACAACTTTGAAAGGTCTCACAAACCTAGGAGAGATTTTATCACCCTTTCCAAACTTTATCAAACTCTTGTGCAGTTTTACCCGCAAGAAAACTATGTCGCAAATTTCATAATTGTGATCAACATGATGTGCATCAAAATCTCTTTACTGTCGATCATGCACTTATTTAATCAATTGTCTTATCGATTGCATCTATTCTTCCATTTATTGGATCACTTCTAGTCTTACCAGGACCCTATCCTCAAGTCGATCCCAAGTCAATGGCATCTGACAGGATCATCCATAAAGAAACTCAAATGGTGCCATCTTAATCGTACTCTTATAGTTGTTGTATGTAAACTCTACTAGTGGCAATAAATCTTACCAACATTTCTATTGGTCCATTACATATGTTGTAACAAATATTGAAATTTTGGCTTTCGGTCACTTAGGAGAATGAATGGAAGCATTGGCAGTGAAACAACTGCATACATTGAGCATCAAGCCACATGGAAAAAAAGTTCACGAGTCTGGGTTTTTTGCCATCAGGGATTTGGCCGATGTAGATATCCTAATAACTACAGCCCCGATCCCCAAATTCACTAAAGTATTAAAGGATAAGCTGGGTTAATTAAGAATAAGAAAGATTAATGTTGACAAGTCTCATCGGGATTTTGCGACTCGAGCTGCCTTCGTGCTTTAAGTTTCAAGTTTGTGATTTTTGAAACCCTGAAAGCTTGTGTTTTAATCATGCTTAATCACAAAGCTAAGATTTTTTTAACTTTTGATCAATGCCATCGCAATTTCGCGATTCAGGATTTCTCGCGTCAAGTGTTATCGAAGTCCCAACACTTAAATCCATGAAAGGTTAAAGATTAATTGCTAATCATGATTAATTAAGAGATTAAGACAAATTATTATCGCCTAATTAATCCCGTCATGATTTTGCGATTCGTGATTCCTCGCATGTCATAACTCCTGAAGACATGATACCCAAAACCCCGAAACCCGAAAACCCGAAATCGGGACTCCAGTCATATGCAAAAAATGACCTTGGGAAAAAACCATTTTTCTCAGCCTTGGGGAGGCCATTTTTCACGTTTGAACAGTCAATCGACATCTACAGATCCTAATATTTCTAGTGGTGTCTTCAGAATTTAATTTGGATCATGGGAAGGTAGTAAAAAGTCCCCTGCAAGATGAGGTTTGTTTTCAGAATGTGGCATTTTTTACTGTGACGAGTCATCATTTTCAAATGATGATTATGAGCAACTGGAGGATCATTTTGAGAAATGGTCGGAGTTTTTTGTGCCTAACACATAGAATATCAAAATTGTCTCTCATTTTTCCCACATGTGTCACATATTGGGAGAATCGAATCCATCTCCGAGCCCTAATTTTCGGATCTCATATTTTCCCATTTTGACACATGTTTGTAAAATGCAGATATGAGGCAAATGAAAATGGATCTCAGGGAACTGAGAGAGTTTTTTATCAGAATAAATAGATTCACAAAAGACTCTTTTATTTTATACACATATGTTGTTATTCGAGAGATACAGAGCTATAACCGTAGCCCTATTTTTCGACAGTTTGGCCCATTTTCTATGGCAGAAAGTTTCAAGAATTGGTTGTAACTGTTGTTATATTTTAGATTAGAGAGGATTTCTACCTCAATACATATATGAGGAATATTTGTAAAATATAGGAGGAGAAGTAGTACCCTTGGGTTGTATCACTGGTTATCATGTTTAATAAAAGAGTGCAGAGCATTTTCGATCTATATAAAAGATTCTTGTGATTTTCTTTGTAAAGAATGTCTTATTGCTTCGTTTTCACATCATTTCACTTGGTTTTATTTCCATTTGCTTCCCGATTTGTAACTGTGTTTGTAATGGAATTCATCTGTTTGTTAGATGCTCTGTTGCTGGACAGGTTATAGGTTGTTTCTTGCAGAGATATGAAGGTTCAGAATTCATCCTTGCTAGATGCTCTGTCCCAACTATCTCTTTTCACTGATTTATGCTTGGAATTCACTCATTGCTAAGTGCTCCTTGCATTTTGATATGTTTTCTCTTTATTCTGCTGCCATACTTTTTATAAATCCTTCCCTCTCTAATTAGCTTCTATCTTGCATCTACTCCATGGATTTCCATTGCTGAAACACTCTTATTACTTGCTTGATCATTTGACTCCATGCCCAATGGACTACTTTCCGGTCCAACCCATCAACGCTAAAAACCGAAAAATTTATGTTACCCACAGATCTGCCCACTGTTAAGCCTATTGAATATCCTGTTGTGACATATTTTCGAGAGATCCCTCTCGAGTTGGAAGGGGTAGTATCCAATCAAAAGTGGTTCAAGGTTATCTCGAAATTTACTTACATGCAACCCAAGTCAAGTCCGTGTGACAAAATTTATTTCATTTAAAATGTGCTAAGGCTTGGCTCTATTACAGCCTAGAACCAACTCTTGATTCAGATCTTCCCTGGGATATGAAAAAAAGGTCAGATATATTTCTTGACGGTGAACAAGGGATAGACATTCAATTGGTTGTGATCATTCACCTAGCGACTCCTTGGTTCGAAGACTCTACATGATTCACTGGTGACTCCACTGGTCTCAAAATGTCAAATTTGTTTGTCGCTTGGATTGCTGCAAGGTTTGCTTATCTGGACTTTACAAATGTTTACGGTTTTCCAAACACTATTCTAGACATTAAATTTTGGGAAGATGTCCTTCCTAAATTTGGAGAATATGCGGACGACAATCCTGCTCAACACTTGTTTGAATTCCACAAGCTCATGGATGAATTAAATATACATCAAGAATATGTCCTCATGAAACCGTTTATGTTTTTGTTGGAAAGAGATGCTAGACTCTGGTATAAATCTTTACATCATTCCATTATTCCTTCATTGAAAGATTTTCACATACTTTTTCATCAGCATTGTAAAAGAATCTATTCAGCTGAAATACTTTTTGAAGATTGTTGTAATATAGAATTTATAAGACAAATAGATCAAACACATCTTCTTGAAGAGGAGGAAGGAATATCAGAAATTTCTCAAGTCAATGAAGATAATCAGTTTGAAGAAGAGTTGGCTGATAAAAAAGTAGGATATGATCGCTCTTGTGATCACATTCAAGAAGAAGATATTCAACATCATGGTCAACATGTAGAAGAGAAAGAAAACAATAGTTGCTTGATCCAGAAATTGCATAGACCACCTCCTCCTTTAATAGAAGAAGAGATATATATGCTTATGAACAGTCATGTTGCAACCCCTACTTACATAGATCTGCAGCGTTCACAAAGTCCTGAACATATGAGTGAAACTTCTTCTATTAAAGAAAATAAAAATCTAAGTTTAAATCATGCCAACCATGGAACTTTAGAGGAAGTTAGTAAACCAATTTATGATGATGATTTCCGGCCATAGGATCATCTTGTAGACATTGTTTTGTTTCATGAAGAAGATAGGGTTGTCATGTTTAATAACCTTGAAGAATGTTTGTTGTTCGAAGATACTTTAGACTATGATTTGGAGGAGTGTGGATTTGAGATAGATAGTTTCACGATTGATATTCCTAGCATTTGTCTGACTGATGACACTCTTGATTTATCTGATGAACCTGTTTATGATGAATATCCAGAAGAACAAGAAGAGTAGATTTATTTTTCATCACACACGAAAATTTACAACAGTCCTCCTTTGTTTGATGAATGTGGTGAAAGTGTTTCTGAAGATGATGAGCAACAAGAAACTTCGGTTCAACAGGAAAGAAATCAACAACATCATGAAAGAGATCAACCTATGTATGACAGCTACCAAGAAGATGTTTGGATAGCAAGTGAAGGACATAAGGAGGGGTTACTGAAACAATTGATCTCTCCTCCCTGTTTAGCAACCATTGAGCGATAAACTAGTAAGTTTCAATGCGACATTTTTGCACCAGTAGAAGAAAAAATCAGTAGTGGACAAAGTGCACAAAAACATTTCAGATATCTTGCCCAACAGGAGGAAGTATGGATTAATTGTGAAAGTGGTATATCTCTTCCCTTCTACGATCCAGTAGCAGTTTATATGGAGTCAAAATGGGGGACTGAATTTTTTATTTCCAACTTCTTGAAGTCTGAATTTCAAAACTATAAGTACCTACTCCTAGGTTATGTTTTGAAATTTGCAGCTGGTCCTGTCATTCTTTTTCTCAAATATGGAAGTATAATTAAGTTTGTTAGTCGGATACTCACTTGGTTGATTTGGAAGTTTTCTTATACTTGAACAAAGCAGTGATATCAGTTAGAGTAGGTGATGTACATAATAAGTTCGACTTTGAGCACTAGAGTACAATAGTGGTTTTCAGTATGTTTCTGGTTTAGTTTGGAATCCAGTATGGTTTTTTTTAAAGCATTACGACTCCATATCCCAATGAATGCATAAGCGGTTTTTTGTTTCAAAAAGGTGCAAGTAAAGCGACAGAGTTCAGAGTTTAATAAGGATAATTTCAGGTTGCCCAATGGATGAAGGCACATGGTCTACTATTCTTGGTGCTTTGCAGGAAAGAACCATCCCTATATGGAGCCTCTGTTGTAACAAATATTGAAATTTTGGCTTTCGGTCACTTAGGAGAATGAATGGAAGCATTGGCAGTGGAACGACCGCATACACCGAGCATCAAGCCACATGGAGAAAAAGTTCACGAGTCTGGGTTTTTTGCCGTCAGGGATTTGGCCGACGCAGATATCCTAATAACTATATTCCTGATCCCCAAATTCACTAAAGTATTAAAGGATAAGCTCGGTTAATTAAAGAATAAGAAAGATTAATGTTGACAAGTCTCATCGGGATTTCGCGACTCGAGCTGCCTTTGTGCTTTAAGTTTCAAGTTTGTGATTTATGAAACCCCGAAAGCCTGTGTTTTAATCGTGCTTAATCACAAATATAACAGTGTTTTAAATTTTTATCAATCCCATTGCAATTTCGAGATTTGGAATTTCTCGTGTCAAGTGTTATCGAAGTCCCGACACTTAAATCCATGAAAGGTTAAAGATTAATTGCTAATCATGATTAATAAAGAGATTAAGACAAATGATTATCACCTAATTAATCCCATCGTGATTTTGTGATTCGGGATTCCTTGCATGTCATAACTCCTGAATACATGATACCCAAAACCCTGAAACCCGAAAACCCAAAAACCCAAAATTGGGACTCCAATCATATGCAAAGAATGACTTTGGGAAACAACCATTTTTCTCAGCCTTGGGGAGGCCATTTTTCATTTTAGAATAGTTGATCGACATCTAAAGATCCTAATATTTCCATTGGTGTCTTCAGAAGTTAATTTGGAGCATGGGAAAGTAGTCAAAATTTCCCCGCAAGATGAGGTTTGTTTTCAGAAATGTGGCGTTTTTTGCTGTGCTAAGTCATCATTTTCAAATGATGATTCTGAGCAACTGGAGGATCATTTTGAGAAATGTTTAGATTTTTTTGTGCCTAACACATCAAATATCAAAATCCTCTCTCAGTTTTCCTACAGGTGTCACATATTAGGAGAATCGAATCCATCTCCGAGCCCCAATTTTCGAATCTCATATTTTCTTGTTTTGACACATGTTTGTAAAATGCAGATATGAGGCAAATGAAAATGGATCTCAGGGAACTGAGAGAGTTTTTTTTTCAGAATAAATAGATTCACAAAATCCTCTTTCATTTTATACACATATGTCTCTATTCAAGAGATACAGAGCCGTAACCGCATCCCTATTTTTCGGCAGTTTGGCCCATTTTCTATGGCAGGAAGTTTCAAGAATTGGTTGTAACTGTTGTTATCTTTTAGATTAGAGAGGATTTCTACCTCAATACATATATGAGGAATATTTGTAAAAGATAGGAGGAGGAGTAATACCCTTGGGCTGTAGTACTGGTTATCATGTTTAATAAAAGAGTGCAGAGCATTTTCGATCTATATCATAGATTCTTGTGATTTTGTTTGCAGAGAATGTCTTATTGCTTCGTTTTCACATCATTTCACTTGGTTTTATTTCCATTTGCTTCCCAATTTGTAACTATGTTTGTAATGGAATTCATCTGTTTGTTAGATGCTCTGTTTCTGGATAGGTTATAGGTTGTTTCTTGTAGAGATATGAAGGTTCAGAATTCATCCTTGCTAGATTCTTTGTCCCAACTATCTCTTTTCATTGATTTATGCTTGGAATTCACTCATTGCTAAGTGCTCCTTGCATTTTGATATGTTTTCTCTTTATTTTGCTGCCATACTTTTTATAAATCCTTCCCTCTGTAATCAGCTTCTAGCATGCCTCTGCTCCATGGATTTCCATTGCCTAAACACTCTTATTACTTGCTTGATCATTTGACTCCATGCCCAATGGACTACTTTCCGGTCCAACCCATCAATGCTAAAAACCAAAAACTTTATGTTACCCACAGATCTGCCCAATGTTAAGCCTATTGAATATCCTGTTGTGACATATTTTCGAGAGATCCCTCTCGGGTTAGAAGGGGCAGTCTCCAATCAAAAGTGGTTTGAGGTTATCTCGGAATTTACTTGCATGGAACCCAAGTCAAGTCCGAGTGACAAAATTTATTTCATTTAAAATGTGCTAAGGATTGTTTCTATTACAGCCTAGAACCAACTCTTGCGACAACAACATACATACACAACATATCCTCCAAAATCTAGTTCGTTCTTTCTATTTTCATGTATGTCTTTGGGTGATATGTTATGTTAAAGTTTAGTTTTTTTCCCAAGGCCTCTTGGAAATTGGTCCAAAACCATCCTATAAACTCCAATCCCCGATTGGATATGATCCTTTTTGGTACTCCATGTAACCTCACAATATCATTAACAAGAACTTTGGCTATATCTGGCGCCTAATACATCGTACGCACTTGGAATAAAGTGTGCACTCTTCATTAGAGTGTCAAATACCAAAAAAATCTAGTCGTGTCTCCTTGTCGTCAATGTAAATCCAACAATAAATACCATCAAAATGACTTCCCTTTTAGATTCAAGAATAACATGTGGTTGTAACAATCTTGTCAGATGTCTATGTTCATCCTTCACTTGTTGACATTCTAGACATCTCACCATGCAGCTAACTATGTCTTTTTTCATTCCCTTCCAGAAGAATAAAGGCTTAAGGTCTACCTTCATCTTCGTGACTCCCGGATGAGCCATGTACATTGCTCGATGAACTTCAATCAATATAAAACTACTTAATTTGTTGTTATGTGGTATGTAAATTCTTTCATTAAATCTCAACACTCCATCATTGTCTAAAGAATAACCATCAAACTTTAGTACCATCATGGTATTTTGTCCAATATTATCCTTAACTTCTTTATACCAGTCATCATATATCTGTAAAGTTATAATCCTTTCACGAACATTTTTCTTGATAGGTATTACCGAGAATATGCATGGTCTTCGAATCAATGCATCTACCACTCTATTCATTGTTCCTTTAATGTAAGAAATCTCAAAGTCGTATTTGCTAAGTAATTCTGACCAACACCTCTATCGCACGTTCAAGTCACTCTCGGTAAATATATGTTGCAATCTACAATGATTTGTCTTTAATTTGAATTTTCATTCAATTAGATAATGTCTCCATACTCTCAAGGCATATACAATTGCTAATAACTCCAAGTCATTCATTGCATAGTTTTCCTTATGCTTTCTCAATTTCCTTGAAATGTAAGCGATCACTCGACCGTCTTGCATCAAAAATTGGCCTAAACCTTCCTTGGATGCGTCTGTGCATACCAATAATTACTGGTGCATGTCGGGGAATTTTTGTATTGGTGATGTCGTCAACAACTCTTTAATATTTTGAAATTTTTTCACGCATTTCTCTGTCCAAACAAAATTATTTTTTTATTTTGCAATTCTGTCATCAGATTTTCTATCTTCGAAAAAAAACCTTCGATGAATCATCGGTAATATCCTACTAAACCCATAAGTCTATGTACTTCTTGTACATTTTTCAGTGTTGGCCATTCCATAATGGCCTCTACTTTCACTGGATCCACAACTATACCTTCATCAAATATGATATGTCCCAAGTAATGAATCTTCAACTGGTAAAAGAACATTTCAATAGCTTCTCGTACAACTTGTTTTCTTATAGACATTGTAGAACCAATCTCAAGTGTTCATCATGTTCTTCTTTCCTCCAAGAATAAATTAGTATATCATCAATAAATACTTGAACAAACTTTCCAAGTATTCACGAAACACCCCATTCATCAAACTCATGAATAATCTCAGGGTATTTGTCAAACCAAACAATAAAACTGCAAACTCATAGTGTTTGAATCTCATCTTAAATGTAGTTTTAGGGATATCTTCTTTCTTAATGCATAATTGATGATATCCCAATCTTGATTCAATCTGTGAAAACATTGTTTATCCCTTCATCTAATCAAACAAATTTCCAATCCTTGGTAAAGGTTATTGGTTCTTGATCGTCTCTTTTTTCAATTGATGATAGTCAATACAAAGTCTCCACGACCCATCCTTCCTTATCAAAAAAATCATTGGCACACCCCATGGTGATATGCTCAATCGTATAATTCATAAATCCAACAACTCCTTCAATTGCATTTTCAACTTGTGCAATTCATGCGTTGACATCCGGTAAGGCGTTCTCTCAATCAATTATGTTCGAGGTTTCAAATCTATGGTAAAATAAAGTTCTCTTTCTGGTGGTAAACCTTGTAATTCCTCTAGAAATACGTCTGCATAATCTAATACTATAGTAAGGTTATCTACTCCTTCCACCTTGCCCTTTTCATTTAGCACTAATATTGCATACAGTTTGCATCCCTTGCACATACTCTCTTGTA
>JASDQU010307887.1:121010-133246 GCA_032191745.1 Picea mariana
GTGTTATTTTTCCACTCAGATTTTATAACTTTTTCACCAGCTCCGTCAAGCTCCCATCACCTAAATCCTTCGCCCAATGCGATCATCCAAAATAGTCATGTACTCCACGAGTCAAAAGTTGGAAAATATCCCAAGCTTATACCTAGCCTTAATTCTTATCTAAATCCCTTAGTTCCATCACTTCATTCATTTTTACCCTTATTTTCGTATTCCCGTTGAAAATAAAAAATATGCCTTTTATTAAGCACCCTTATCCTATCCACAAAGTTAAGTGTTAAGCCTCATATGCCCAAAGTCCTTTGAAAATAGAAAAAAAGGGTTTTTTATTATTATTAATATAAATATTTTTATATTTATATAAATATTTAATCCAATATTTAATTTACGGAATCACGTCAAATCATCGGCACGAATCTCAATTTATAATATGGAAAAGTCAAAGGTTGGATGGAGGGCGCACATGCATATCGAGGATTTAATTTTGTGAAGGTGGATCGGGAAATACTACCGTGGATTCTTTCATGGACACATGTTTTTACGTGAAGCACATCAGAGGAAAAGAAGTTTGGATTAAAACCACTCCAGCCAAAGCCCGATGTAATAAATGCAAATGTTTATCATATGTTTTATGTGCGACATTTTTCCAGGAGTACATTTCAATAATGATTATGGGATTTCTAACAAAAGGAATTCTTCCTCACGGTGAAATTGTTTTACAGAGGTAAAATTCACGTTTTACAAATTAAAGACATTAATGCTTATTTCCATGCAAAGGATTTAAATGGGAAGATGCACATGAACAAAGACTTGGATAATTATTTATCCAAATATTTACAGGAGTAAAAGAAGAAGATAGAAGGTATTTTACCAACTGGAAAAAACACACAGTAAATGTTTTTACACAATGAAACGGTAATTGGAAAAACATTACACAGTAAATGCTTTTTACAGGGAAATGGTAACAGTAAATGTTTTTTACAATGAAATGGTGAATTGGGAAAACAAGACTTGGTTTTAAAAACCACGGACATGAATTAAATTATGGAAATTTCATTAAACAGGATAGAAAAATATTTGGGAATTATTTTTATTTCAAATATATTATTCCCAAATATTTAATGAGAATATTGATAAATGCAATTATATTTGAAAGAGTATGAGTTGCATTTCAAAGAGAACGCGACAGAGGAAGGAGTTGGAGTGTCAGAGGAATTTTCAGGGATCATGAAGTGTTTTTATGAAAACTGTCATTTGTAATCATTGTAGAAGCTGAAACGTTTCATTTCAGTTATTGTAACTGGTTGCACACTGAAGGAACTCGAATGGTATAAGTGTTAGAGGTTCTGAGTGTATTAAAGGAGGCTGAAGTAAAAGGGCACAATTATGGTGGTTTTGGACTCTATTGTAATTTTTTTGGGTCTGAATTGAACACATATGCAGAAGAAAATATTCTAATGGCTATGATATGAGTTTTGTCTTCCTTCATTGTTTGTATTTCTTGTGATCTTTTATTCCATATGCAGTTTCTTTTGTTTAAATTGGAGAGTTAAAGGCCCATAATTCGTCTTGTGATGCTCTCGGCTAAAGCAATTCAAATTGTGTGTATTTCTTCCTAAATAATTCATAATTCATTTAATTAATGCTCTAATGCAGTTACTTGTTTCCCCCCTTTCCTCTTACACTTTGCAAATTTAAATTTACAACTCAGATTCATTGCCTCATTTAGCCTTTATCCTCTAGAGAGTTCTACTTCTTGATCATTGTTTTCATTCATTTTCAGAAATTTTGACTCCATACCCCTGTGTGTTCCTCCCCTTCTTAGCCAAAAACTTTATAAAAATCCCCAAAAGAAACCAAATATAGCCACCGATTTCCATAGATATATCAAGTGACACGAGAGAGCCCTCTTCGAGTTGAACCAGCTAGTTTTCAGCTCTAAAGCTGGTTGAAAAAGTTACCTCTGTCATTTGTCTATTTAGCCAGACAACATTTACAGAGTGCTAACATGATGCAAATAAAAATGCAACATAAAAAAAAAATAGGCTGAAACATCGAAGAATTTTTCTTTCTTTGATCTAGACTACGATCCTATTGAGGATTTTAAGAGGTTAAAAGAAAATATTTCAATCTATGATCTTCTTAAGTTCCGTTACATCCAACAGAAAATGATACAAATCATAGTTGAAAACATAAAAAATAAGAAGAAGGATGCTTCAGATAAAAACACAACTAAAAATAGAAACAATAAGAAGAAGGATGCTCCAGATAAAAGCACAATTGAAAACAACAACGATAAGAAGAAGGATGCTCCATAATAGAGAAGATAAAATTGTTCTAATTCCTTGGACAGTGTTCAATATGATGTGTGATTGAATGAATGATATATTATGTATGTGCTTTAGTTCATTTTCGTTTATGTATGGTTGTTAGAATTGATCATTTGAATTTGTGACGAAACTAGATAAGTTTCAATTGTTTCTCTTCTGAAACTCATATGCAAGGTGTGCGCATCGTATGCAAGGAGTGTTTCAACATAGTCTTAAATTGACTCAGAAGAGTTTATAAGGAACAATAGGAACATAGACAAAGTGCAAGGATTGCACAACGTCAAGGAGCGACTAAGTGTTGAAGAACCATAACAGAGGAGCGCAAGGAGTGCGAGAAGAATTTCTTCCAAATAAATCCTTCGATCTGAGTTTTTTGAGAGCCTAGGAATGCAAGGAGTGCATGGGAGATCAAAATACTCAAGGGGATCAAGCTCATAAGAGATAGCGAGGAGAAATATTCGGAGGAGTGTGAAGCTCTGAAGGATTCACAAATTATCGATCAAGAGTTGTCCAGGAGGGAGCAGGATTGTTCCAGACCATTGGATATTTATAAGTTGTGTGAGATTTAAGTCTCTTGAAGTGCATAGGAGAGTGGACTGTCAAAGTACTAAAGTAATTTGGGACCAGACATCATCAAGGAGGACAGGTGGCACACGATCCATAACTCCAAAAGTTCGTGGACAAGGAGGAGGTGAAATAGCCAAAGTAAATCTGGATCACCAGATCTAGAGGGACACGTGGCGACGGATCACAAGCTTCATATAAGCTCATTTGGGTTTCAGTTGAGAGTTGAAACTTCCAAAACCCGAAGTAAATCATAGTTTTCAGATTAAGGGGGACACACGGTGAAAACCTGTGGACTTCGGGTAAAGACCCGAAGTAAATATCAGCCGTCCGATTCAAGAGGACATGCAACAAAAATCCACACACTTTGAGGGAAAGTAAAAGTTGAGAATTGATTTTCCCAAAGTCCGGAGACCCAAAGGGATCATATGCATTGATCTGCGGAAGAAATGCGTCAGTGGATAACAAGCTTCAGATAAAATCAATTGGGGGAAGATGAGAGTTGAGAGTTGAGATTTTTGAAGTTTGAAATCATGAAACTATTAGAGCCTTCGATTGAGGACACGTGGCAAGAGATATGTCATTATGGAGAAAGTAAGGTTTGAGAGTTGAAAACTCCAAAACCTGAATCATGAAGCAAATCACGACCGTTGATTTGAAAGGGGTAGATATGATTCGTTGATCGAGAGGCCTCATCCGATATCACGAGATCAATGGTCACGCTCAATTGCGGAGTCAGAAGATGCTCGAGTTTTAAAAATCTGAGAGCGATCCACAATTGAAACCACGGTATTGCAAAAGGGATGCGTGGCGATTGATGGTGAATTGTGGGGAGAAAATCAGTGTGGTCTAAAACCAATTTTGGCCACCCTGCAATCACGTGTTTACGTGATTTCATAGCCCAAGGTCACATCTAGGAAGGGGCTAGCGCCTAAAACACGATAGTTCAACAACACGAAGCGAGAGGTTGTGGGTGCCATAGGTACTGCACCAAAAGGCCGAAAGATCCTGTGTTCAATTACATAGTGATACCATCAAGGTTTCAAAGAGCTGATTTGGATCATAGAATTGAAGATCCTTGACCGGGAGGTCACATAGCCTGAAGGATAGTAGGGGGACTGCATCATGAAGGTACCATATTCTCAGAATCTGAAAAAAAGATCCTAGGAAGGTCTACAGTGATCAGGTACAACAAATCTATCTACATATTCAAAAGGTATGTCATATTCTTATGTGTAGTTGGATGTTGTTTTCTCCATGAGATATGGTTATGGGAGTTTGATTTTTTTTCCTAGAGATTTTTTTGGTTGTATGGAATGCATGGCATGAGCTAGATCTAGAGAAATACAACACTAGTATGTTGGTATTATTCATTGGTTCATCTTGTTGGTTTAAGTGTTGAGACATAGCTTGTATTTCTTGGTACATAGTTGAGGGTTTTGGTTGTGAAATGGTTGTGAAGTTGTTTGTGTGTATTGTGGCTGCATATCGGTGAGGGCTTGATGTCTAATCCATGTAAGGGTTATTATACATTTTCATAATTGTACACACATGTATGGCACATGACTAGAGAGAAATAGATGCACTTTGTTAAGGGATATATAAGATGTTGTATGCATAGGGAAAAACTATAGATAAGACAGTGACAGGTTGCAGGTTGATGTGATCGAGGAAACAAAGTGTTTGAAGTTTCAGAAAATGTGAAAACCCTAGCTTTATAAAGGTGTACACAGGCTGCAATATAGACAAATTGCGTACATATGCAAGATGCAGTATAGACATGGCGCCTACATATGCTAGATGCCATATATACAAGTCATGTACATGTTGGTATTTGATTGGTATAAGTTGACTTCTAGTACATGATTGATTAAATGATTTTAGTATAGGTTGGTTATAGGTTTTTGGAACAGAAAGATACAATTTTACAATGGCATATCTCACAGTGACAGTGTGGTAGTGGTTTCATCATTTGACACTTATATTTTAGGGCGACAAGGCGGGGCAGAGAAGGGGGTTGTAGCCTCATTCTGGTTGGTTTCAGAGAATCAGGGAGTTGGAGCTTCCTTTAGGTTGGATCTTGAGAACTAGGTGGTTGCAACCACCTTCCGGTTGTAGTTGGAGAAAATAGGGGGTTGTAGCCTCCTTTTGGTTGTATCCATATAATTGGGGAGTTGGAGCCTCCCTCAAGTTGTAGCCTGAGAAACTAGGGGGTTGGAGCCTCCTTTTATTTGGAGTTGGAGAATTGGAAGTTGTTTCTTCCTTGAATGTAATTCTTAACATATAATAAAAGAATTCCGTGTTTTTCTCTCGTATTGGGTTTCCACGTAAATATTGGTGTATTGCGCATTGTGTGGATGTGTTTGTTATTGTTTATTATGCATTGATGAATGTTAATGTGTATGATACAATAATATGTTGATGATGAATAGATGAACATGGTTTAATAAGTTAAAGGAATATACATTTTGGTTAAAATAATTAATAAGTGGTATAAATTTCTCATTATTGATTCACACCCCCCCCTTCTCAGTAATACAACAATTGGTATCAGGGCATGTTCCTTCATGAAAACAGTTTAACCACTGGAAGGATATCATGGATCACACTAGAGTTGGGATACCATAGTTTAATGGTGACAAATATGCACTCTAGAGAAAGAAAATATAAACATACATACATGCACAGGGATTCGATGTTTGGAAATCAGTGGTGGATGGATACAAAGCACCAACTACTCCTCCAACAGACAAGGATGGAAAGAAACTCACAGAAAATAGTTCAAGAGCCAAGACTTATATTCAGAATGGTGTATATGAATCAATATTTACTAAAACCATGCACTGTGAATCCTCCAAGGAGATGTGAGACAAACTAAATACTATCTATGAAGGAGATACAAACTTTAAGGAAGCCAAAATTCAAATTTTCAGATCAAAGTTCGAATAGTTAAAGATGAATGAAAATGAAAACATAACAACCTATTTTCTACACATCGATGATGTAGTAAACAACAAAAAAGGCTTGGGAGATGAGATAAAGGAACTGATCATTGTTAAAAAGGCATTAAGATCTCTACCAATGAGATTTGACTCAAATATCTCAGCCTTAGAAGAAAGAGTGGATCTAGATACAATGACCATGGACGAGCTACATCAAATACTCACAGCTTATGAGATGAGGAAAAAACAAGACAATTCGGTTACAAAGGAAGCTACATTCAAAGAATCTAAGAAGACAAAGAAAAGTAACAAGAAACAATGAAAGTCGATTTTCAAGCAAAATCCAAAGTCAGAATGTAGTTGCAGCGATGATTCAGAAGAAGATGACAAAATGGAAAAATTCGTAAGGAAGTTGCAAAAGGGAATAGGTAAATATAAAGGTAATATTCCGTTGAAATGTTTTAATTGTGGTAAAATTAGTCATTTTTCAAATAATTATCCTTATGCCAGAATTTCAGATAGTGATGAAGAGGAAGAGCCCAAGAAAGAAAAGAGATATAAAAAGGGAAACTAGTAGAACAAAAAAAAATCTTCAAGAAAAATCTATACTCAAGAAAAGACAATTCCTCATCTAGTTAAGATGACGAAATTGATAGTGATTCAGAAAGGGTATTATTTATGGCCAAGGAAAATCAAACAAGAAAATATGATAGTTAATAAGAAGAATGTGAAGTCAATCTCAGAGAAGAATTCATTAGTTCCTTAGAAGAACTAAGGAAATAAATAAAGAAAAAAATTTACTCAAGAAAGAACTAAACGAAATTCAGAATCTCAACTAAGAGGAATCCAACCAGATAATTACAAAATTGAAAGTCCAAGTAGAGGAAGAAAGAAGGATTGAAGAAATACTTAGAGGTCAACTAACAGAGAAGGAGAAGATCATTGAAAGGTTGGAAGCAAAAGCAGTCACTTTGAGAAAACATATTCGGAAGAAGGAAATGCAGCGAGATAGCACCAATACATTGGAAAAGATCATCAACAATCAAAGGCCATACTATGATAGGTACAGACTAGGATACAACCAAAGGTAGACTGAGAAAGGTTCAAGCTCCATGATGAAAAAAATATAACAAAAGAGTTATGGAGAAGTTCTCAAAGGAAGGAATAATGGTCAACACGAATTAGAAAGAAATGAATACATAAGTGTTATAACCATAAATTGCTCTACACATGCATACCTGACATTTGGCCCTCTTACTTGCATTTTTTTGCCAAGTCATTATTGAGTTGCTCTTCTAAAAAACCAAATTTTTGAAGATGTACGGGCCCTGCTCCACTACTGCCTTCATACATACGCTTGCTGCACCACTACATCTCGCATACATACGCATGCTACACTACTACAACCCATGTATACTTGAAAAAGTTGCAAAAATTAAAAAGTTGCAAGGAATTCGTTAAGAATACGGGCTATTGGGTAGTTTCCCAACTAATCCACTGCCTATAGCCCGTCACCCAATCAAATAACCATCATTTTGTCATATAAAAGGAGGTTTTGGGGTCTCATTCCATATATAGACATAAGAACAATGAAACTATGCTTGTTTCAAATCCCCTCCTTTCCCCAAGCATTTGCAGCCCTTTTGTGAGAATTGCCTCAGAATTCCCATTTGCCTTCCTTCCTCCATCAGAAACCCATTATACTTCCCAAGAATAAGGTTGAGAGGAGAAGCTTATCGGAGGTTCACTTGGAGCTTGGTGAAGAGGAGCCTAGACCAGGTTCATGGAGTGGTAGCCGACTTTGGTTGTAAGTGATCATTGTATTATCAATAAAAGAAGTACTTTTCCTGTCCCAGATCATGATGTGTCGAATGTTTACATGTGATTTACGTTTTTATTCTAACATCTAACCCTTATTTATGTATGAAATGTATGGCTGTAGCTTTCTATTTGTCTGTCTTTGAATGCAGGTCATCCTTGGGATGAGGTTTGCAGTCAACAAATCCATCGACCGTGAGAGGATCATCATCGGCCACGGAGTAAAGGTACAATTACCTGATCCTTCTCATTTTTCTTTTCTTGCATAAGTCTGGGGTATGGTTGGGGTATTTAGAGAAGTAGGAGACTTTTAAACGGTTATTGATCTGCCTACATTGTAAACCATGGTGTAGCCATAGGGGGGGTTTTCCTGCTAGCATAACTGGTGACCATACTGGGGAAGCCTCTAGGGTTTTAGGGGATATTTTTTTGGGTGTTTGATTGGTTTTTGTACCTTTCGAGTTTCTTGTGAGTCTGCTAAGTCTTTCAAGGGGTCCGGTCAACTGTTGGTGCCATACCAGTTCTCCCTACCCTATCAGTCTGACTGTTTGATTTATTTTTTCAAGAAGTGCAGAGGTGTACACAGCCTGCTGTGGGTTAGCACACATACATACGTGCCCTACTTTATAGACAACCCGCATACATACGCAGGCTGCTTAAGTATCAGTAGCATACCTATGTCAGGGAATTGTTTTTAAGAAGAGGCAATCAACCTCTTCTCTGATTGAGGTAGTTACTTCTCATAGTTTCTTGATAGAGTCCAGTGCCTCTGTTTTTACAATCACAGCTTGGGTTAGATGTCAGTTTGCTTGTCTTTTAAAGATTTATTGTGTTTAATCCTAAAAGGGTTTTTGGGGAGTCTTTGAGTTCGGTGATCAACCTGTTTGGTTTCTTGAGTGACTCCCTATGATCTGCAGTGGGCTAGAGTTCAGTTTCAGTCTTGTCTTGTACTTCTTTTCCCCCTTTCATTTGCTTTAAAGAAAAGAGAAAAAGTTTTATTTCAAGTTTTTTACTATTTAAATCATTTCCAAAAAGAAAAATATTTTTCATTTCTTAGTTTGGTAAAGTAGTTAGGGTTAGTTATTTTACTTGAAAGGAAAAATAGTTCAATTTTTAAGTTCTTTACTAATTTCTAAAACTTAAGTAGCTCGTTGTCGAGTGAATTTTTGTTTTAGCTCTTCTTTTTAAAGATATTGAAAATAGTTAATTGTGAAAAGTTGGTTTAAAGAGTTAGTTGCAAACTTTTCTTGTTAACTAGAAGTAATTTTTCTTTCAGAATTTCGTTTACTTCTCCTCTCTTCATCTCTCATACACATCACTAGTTTCAGTTCCATGTACTTTGAGTTAAAACAAGCCATTTAAAATGAATGCTAATTTAAAATTAATTAGACTTTTATGTTTGTAGGGTCAATCAAATAGTTTATGGTAAAGCCTTGAATTAGGTTGGAGAGGAAACTCTTCAAGGATTATAAACAAACATTGGAGTCAGAGCTAGGGAGTGAAAAAGTCCAGTCACGTGAAAGTTATCCAGGACACTCCTCTAACACAAGGGCTAAACACGAGGTCGCGTAAGGAAAGGTAGTGGAGATAACCCATCCAAAGCTGGACCAAGCGTAGTGGGGAACACATATTGAGGATACGTTGTGGCATATTATCGCTTTCATTTGCCTACGGAGCTTCATGGACCTCGAATCCATTCGAGATACTCAGTTGTCTTTCAGACCACTTGCTTTTGATACCCTCGGTAGGTTTGAGACTTGTATCTAGCTAATTGTGGTCCACCCGATTGTCGATTCTACCTTCCTGGTGACTGTTTACGAGCTGGCAATTTAGTTTCCTTTATTCTAGGGACTTACATGGGTGACTGCGGGGGTATACCACGATACCTAGGGAAGACGTAGGGGCATGCTTTGAAGAGAATACCTGGAGGGTGCTTCCGTGTTTGAGTTGCACTTTCACCGGTAAGTTGCTCTATTGTTGGCTGGCGTAATTGTTCTTCCAGCTAGATAGTTGTTTGATTGGTTTATCTCATAGGATATTTCTAGTGTGTGCTTGGTTTTAAACGTTAGTTAAAGCCTTACTATGTCATTGATCTTTTCACAAAGTGGAATAACAAGAGCTCCAATGGTTGTGAAGGATTTAGGGCCTGGTGCTGGTTACATTGGAGCCACCACCGCCACCATTATGGAGAAGAATTTACCAGAAAGGGTAATTCGAAGTGATCAGTCCGTAGGAAACTATGCTAGAGCCAGCTCCGAGAGGAGAGCACTCAAATTCAGAGGAACTCACTATTACTGAACTTGGAGTGGAAGCTCTCGGGCCGACTAACCCTCTGATCACTGACTTGTCGATGTCAATATTGGTACAAGTTGTCCCTCCAAGGGTAACACCTCACGAGTGTTAGATAGTCTTACAAGAAACTATGGAAGAAAATGTTGCTACTTTGTCAGGGAGTCCTCACACTCCCTCAACGGCTTCCACCACAGGGGGTATTCCGCCTCCTAACCCACTTTCGTCGGTTTGAACCACAATTGTCTCGACCACCTCTACTTCGGGTAGTGTTCTAATACCGTCAACCGTAGTGACCACTACTATGTTCAAACAGAGTGCGACGAACCCTCCGTTTTCATACAGGATGCTTGACTTTGATACAAACTCTGCCCTTACCTAATCCACCCTAAAGACCACGGGTTTAGGGGCAGGGAGCTCAAACACTTACTTGCAAGGTTCCATGGGGGGTACCTCAACCTCCTATAATGCTATCCCTTACGGTGGGGGTCATATTTCTCCTCCATCCCCTTCGCTCAATGGTGCTTTCCAGCCACCCGTCAGGCCAAACATGAACTACAGCTTGTTCAAATAAGACAGTCTAGGACCTTCTTCTTATACCATGCTGGTGGGATCCATGCCATTCTCTTTTTTTGACGCATTTGGTAATAACGCTTTTTCGTCAGTTGTCGTCCCGACCGGAGGAAACCCTAGTTTTGGACAACCGAATCCTGTGCAGGGTACTATTCCTACACAGGGGGAAGGTACAAGAATTTTCTCCTCACAAGGAGTTTGGAATCCTTCGTAGGGATCAGTTCCCTTGTCAGGGATGTCAACTGGGGGAAACCCCTTCCATAGTCAATGGAACCTCGGGAAAGGTTTAATATCTATGCCCGTCATATCGGTAGGGGGCAACCCTTTCCAGAATCTTTGGAACATAATGCAGGGAGAAATCCTTTCCCAACCCTCGACGTCCAATTGCATGAATCAACCGATGATTTCCCAGATAACACAGTTTCTGTACGCTGGTCAAGGCCATGGTGTGTACCAAAACCCTAGACAATAACCCAACTTTTCCTGGAAACCTGGTGCCAGTCAAACTCAAGGCTCCATTTTTCCTATACATAGTACCCAGCCCAAGCTACCTTTTCTGGAAACGTTACATTTTCCTGACTTGTCAAGGTTGCTTAATGACCCAATTTTTCATGATCTACATTGGCCCCCCATGCCAACTAAGTTTCCCGTGGATATTCTGAAATTTGAAGGCAATCCTGACGAAGACCCAAGTGATCACTTGACAAATTTCCACCTATGGTTCTCATCAAAATCATTGCGAGATGAATCCATATAGTTGCACCTATTTCAACGCACTCTTATCGGGGGTGTCATGAAATGGCACATCGAGCTCGACCGCTCAAGATATTCTTACTTTAGCGATTTGGTGATGGTTTTCCTGAACCATTTCCAACTACCCATGAGATACGATGCTGACACAAAATTGTTGACTAACTTTGAGCAGACTAAGGCTGATCATATCTCAGATCACATCTGAGAATGGAGGCGTCGGAAGAGTTTGATTAATGTATAGGTCCCACCGGCTTTCCTACTAAAGTGGTTCTTGAAGTCTTTGGTACCTCAGTTATCCAAGGATGTTGCAACGTCAAGAGTGTTTTCAGAAGAGGAGGCAATAATGAGAGCACAACAACGCAAACCGATATACTCTTATCCTGGATTACTCTATGAGAGTTTTCCAGATGTGCCATGGTCCATCCTTGAAAAGTCTAGACAAAAGTTTGGAACACATGCCGATGGTATAGTTGGTACAACACAAGAAAATTCCACTGATCAATTATCAAATCAATTGCAAAAATTTTCGATACAATAGACAACGAATAAATAGACCTTTAGTTCGACTATTCCCCCTAACCAAACGTCAGACGTACACAGTGTGTAGTCGACGAACCTGAAGGCCAACTAGAATCCTGAAGGGAAGAAAAAAAAATGAAACAAAAAGGGTAAGGGGATAAGAAACCCAACAACAATGTTGGCAGGGGAAACACAGAGAAGAGAAAGTCGAAGTATCCACATAACATTTGCACGGAGGACCATCCGACTCACCCATGACTTCGACTTGTGGATTCCCATAAGTTATTGGCACAGTAGAAGCTTGTTGTGTTAATGAACCCATTTCCACATGGGAAAAATATGACTCAAGCCTCTTCGAGCTCGGATGGGGGCAGTCAGGAACCCCTCGCGTTTTCTAGTAATCCTTCAGCCGTGAACATTTATATGATGAAAGGTGAGGCTTATATAGTGA
>JASDQU010307888.1:57151-68804 GCA_032191745.1 Picea mariana
GTATTAACCTGACTAGTTAGGCCACATTAACCCCCTGAGATGAAAAAACCCTCGATGAAAGGAACTCCCCTGATGTCAACATCCAAGGTACCTGACCTAACTATGATCCATGCAGACATTATTACATTATATACCCTCGCAGGGGTGCAGACATCCCGTTTACAAAAATTTAAGTGCTGGTGTTTAAAAACACCCAGTAGAACCATCTTTGTCTCTGACATAGAAAATCTTCATGATAAATGAGTTGACCTCTGTGCTAAACCAGCGGTCAACAGAGCCTTGCCATAGCAACACTCTACTCTTTCATGCTGAAGAGGATTGAGCCTAGCCTTAGCTACACTCATTTTTCCCCTCTTCATATGCTAGCCATACTATCCTTAAACTAAGAAGAAGGAGACGCCGTAAGCCTAGGTTCTCTACACTTGGGGCCGATTTTTCTAGGGTTTGCTGATAGAGCCTTGCTGTAGAAACACTCTGCTTCATCAAACCCTCTTGTCTTGGTTTTATGCTTCATTTTTAGCTAGCCGTAATTGCCAGTGAGTTAAGGAAGGAGGAGAGAGCACCGAGGCCTAGTTCATCTACACCAAGGTGAGCCTCTCTCCCCTAGGGTTTGTGTCCTTGAGGCCTTGCTCTAGCARCACCTCAAGGCTAAATCCTCTAGTCCTTAGCCTTATTACATTATTTGATCCTTCAGCTCTTGCGTACTCCCTTTGACTCCATTAACCCTAGGAAACGCACTGATCTAAGACCTAGCCTAGGAGTATTATGATTAAAAACAACAACTCTCTAATACTTTGAACAAACTTTACTAACCCTAGCCTAAAACTAACCTCTAACCTATATGCTACCATTTTCTCCTGCTATTAACACCTTGGTGCAACAAACATTTTGTTTTATAAGCAATTGAATGATGAATAAAGGCATTTAATTGAATGAAGTGTTGATTTATTGCATTGAATGCCGTATCATTCCAGTATTTATTGGTGAAGTGAAATAGTCTTATTGCTATTTATAAACATTGACTTCGTAAATATTTATTGCTAAATTGCCTATATATTTATCAGATAGTGTAATGATCCCAAGCCGTTATGCAAGGATCATCACGGTTTTGGTTGTCTTTTATAACTTTTCTGGTTGTGGCATTTCGTCAAACACTTTGTTGGTCTACTTGTTTACTTGTTGAATGGCCTCTTGATTTCGGCCTTAGGGTTTACTGATGTGTTATATATGTGTATTGCAACCATAAACAAGAAGAGACAACCATGGAACATACCTCAACCATATGCAATATGATAGACAAGCCAAAATATCTCAAATCTTCTTTTATTCATAAAATAGAGAAACCTACTACAATGAAGATGCCGATCTAGAATGCTCAACAGATGGCTAAGAAGGTAGACAATAGAGTTGCTACAAAATGCTCCAGGAAGATACTATAAGCCTCCAAAGGTTGGATAAGAGATGAAGACCAATGCCAAGGTAGATCTGGGCCATATGAAGTGCCAAACCCCCATTGGAAGATGCCACATCCTGCTGGAACTGTGAACCCCTACAATTTCGGCCCTACTGTCAAAGACCTCCAAATGCTACGCTGAAGATGCCAAACTGTAGATCAGGATGAGTGGAAACCTCTCCTGAAATCTCAAACTGAAATACAAAGGGAAACTCCTTCAAATGATAAATCCTCCAATTGAATTGCGCCCTCTTGAAACTGCCAAACCTTACAATTTCGGCCCTGATGAAGGAGGCCTCCAAATGAGCCCAAACTCGGCCAAATGATAGATCGGGGTGATAGGATCCCCCTCCTGAAGTCTCAGGTTGAAATGCTATGGATAACTCCTCTAAAGTAAATAGATATGAATCTCAAAAATGCCCTCCTTCTCTCCAATTCGTCCCACTGCTCTAGGAAATAATCTGAACCATAAAGCTCTCTCAAGAGGCACTAGAAATCATGGCTAAGGCCCTGCAAGTAAAACCCAATACCTGGAATTCCCAAAATCACTCCTCGTCAGCTAGGATGAATCCTCTCTCAATGGATGGTGCGCCCCTCTTGCTGTAAACCCTAACTGGTGTGCCCTCTCTCTTTTTGCCCCTGCAATTGATGTAGAATCCTCCTGCAACTGAGTAGATCTAGAACTAGAATGGTGTGGGAGAGTATTGCATCTCCGAGACCAAGCTTGGGACAAGCTAGGTGGAATCTTTCACCACCGAATCGTCCTCTAGGGTTTGTTAAGTCAAAACCCTCAAAATCCCCAATGCTGGGCTCACTAGCTAAAAGCTAGATATCAAAAGATAATCATACATGAATGAATGAGTGGAGGCCCTTGTCTTTCCTTTATACTTTTTGGCTCCTCTTGTCCCTCCAAAGTGACTTTCATTTTATTAATATTTAATTAATTAATTAAATCACTTTAATTAATTAATTAACCTTTTTACCTCTGAAAAGTGCCTTATCTCTCCTTGTGGCTTCCCTGGCCACTGAAAGTCACTTCTAGCCATCCCATCCTGTAGTGTTGCTCCTCCCGATTCCAATGAGCTATTACATTGAGAGGTTCCTCCAAGTAATGTGCCCAAAATGACCTCTTCAGTGAATTTAATTGACTTATAGCTCAAAATAGTCAAAATCATGGAAATCATCAGAATACAATGGAACCAAAGCCAACATGTGCAGAATGGCTCATAATGATGAGAAATGCAAGCTGGACCTCACAATGCCTCTCAATAACCCTTGTACTCGCTATAACACCCATCTGGCTACTCTGGTCATCATAAACCTCTGCACTGTGATGATGTCCCAAAGTGGGGACATTACAGATAGTCATCTATTTATATGAAGTAATAACCCATTTGAACTAGCTTGCATATATCAGTTTGCTGTTGCTTTGTTCCAGGCAGGTGTACTTTTGGGGTTTTACTTTATTATTGGCTGTTTAGCCAGGACTATCTGCTTGGTGGTGACTTGTGAGAGGGGGGAATTTATCCTTGTCTTATAATCCTTTTGCCTTCTCGAAACCCAGGTCACTGGGGACGTTTCCCCTGAGCCTCACCTCTCGAAAGAGAAAGAACCATCCCATTGTGGTGACATTGGGTGGGATTGGTTCCTGTTACGCTAGTTTGGCCTTCAAACCTCAAGCTTTTATTCTTTCTACAAACTGTGCGATAACAATTCCATAAGCCATGGAGTAAGCCCAAGACGTTTCACTATCACACTTACTCTTGAAGGGTTGTTTTATTTCTTGCTTCCCCTCGGGACATATCCCTAGGGTCTATACTTGGGTCTTTTCTTTCATGTTTTGGTTGTCACACCTAATAGGGTCTAATGATGGTCCTCCCATATACAAACTTGTCATCTTACATAAAGTCTTGAGCTAATTTGAAATTTGAAGGGGATACTTGATGTGAACCGTTTATGTGCCTTCTATCTTAAATAACAACTTACTTTGTATGATCTAAGGGCTTTTATACCTTGTGAATCTTGGTTTTACTTTATTTCATACTTTGATTTGATTTGGGTGCACCTCACATGGTTCTTTGAAGGATGTCCCCTGCTTTCACCCAAGACGTTGTGCATATGTTTATAGGATATGGCATGTGTGATGCAGAGCGTTGAGTCATTGGATGGCTTGACACACTCAAATAGAGGCTCTCACACCTTTTGGACCTTGGACGATGGACACATGGGCTTGGATTTGACAGATATGGTCATGATGGAACACTTATGGTAAGGAAGCCCATACTTTGGACAGTGCATCCACACCTTACCCAACCACTTGATGGAGGACATTGCACTTGGTTTGGCTTGGACAACATGCATAGATGAGATGCATCTTCTCTCCACCTTGGACGTTGCCTTATACACCTAGGATGTTGGGCTTTTGATGATGACGTTATGAGCTAGGGTTTGATGGAGATGATGAGGTTTGCATGCCACATGGACACCATATGATGAGTTGATGTGACATGGCATTTCTCTACTTTGCTTGCACCTTAGATGATGACACGTGGCCTTGGGAGGCCCTCCTTCACCCTTGGAAGGCTTGACGTCACCACACGTGTGGCATTGGCATGATTTATTTGTATGATTTATCATTGTAGAGGCTATTTTGAGGGGTCGGCCCCACTTCTAGCATGAATTGTAATGGTTTTACTCAAACTATGTGGACAATTAGTGCTTGGTTACATCATATAAATAGAGGAAGCACTCATTTTCATTTTTCATCATCACAACTCTTCACATTTGTGAGAGAGCACTCTTTAAAAAATTCGCTCTATCTCTCTTGTTCTCTTGGAATCTAGTGCACACCACTTGGACGAATGTTTTGTTGGATGTTTTGTCTCTTGTTGATGGTTGGATGGTGAATTAGGGTTTCCTCGTGCATGTATTTGGTCTAGTAAGTCCTCTTTGTTCAAGTTTCTTTCTTGTGTGACATATTTTGGTAAATTCTCTTTTAGAGGCTTAATTGTTGCATGTACCTTGTATGCTTAAAACCCTAGGAGGGATTAAGAGGCTTTATCCCCCTCCCTAGTTTCAATTATTATTGATTGTTGAAGCATTAAGGCATTATTCTAGGGCTTAAGAGGATTTATACCCTAGGGTTCTTGTCTTGGCTAGTTTAAGTCCTAGGGATTAAGAGGCTTTATTCCCCTAGTGCTTGACCTAGTTCAATTAAACCTTGTTGCTAGAGTTTAAAAGAAAAATGACACCTAGGGTTTATGAGGCTATATGCCCTAGGGTTTGTTTTAAGAAGTTGAAGCTAGGATTTATGAGGCTATATGCCCTAGCTTGATGTTCACACCTCTTGCACCTAGCAGTTTTCATGGTGTGTTGCTTGACTCCATTTCCCAAGAAAGAGAAACTACACTAGTCTAGTTGATTGCAAATTGCAAGTGATGGTTGAAACCCTAGTTAAATTTAAACACTTTCTCTCTCAAAACATTCTCTTAATTTGAATTTATGACATCATTTGCAAGCTAATTGTACTCTAATGCTTTGTATAATCATTGGTTTACTTGCTTCTGTCATAAATTGCATGCTACAGCCATTAGGGCTGCAAATTTACTTTATATTGTGGCAAAACTTGCCCATAAAATTGTTTTAGCAATTGGATATTGTTCCCCTTGTTGCAAGCTAAATTTAGAGAGTACATTGCTAATTTTCTGGGTTGTATTTTCTATTGCTGTTATAAATCTTTCATTTCTGATATAAACTGGTTGATTGCTGCAAATTTACAACAGCAATAGGTTTTAATTGTCATTTAGTGTTTAGAGGTGACTAATATGCTATATAACTTGGTAATTGATGATTTTATGCATTAAAGAGTTTGTTGTCTCATATAGGTTGCCCAATTACTCATTCAAACCAATTTGTCCTTTCACCTTTCCTAGACCTAGCTTGACCATCTAAGTGATTAAGATAGAGGGCTGTAGGCTTGCCTAATCTTTCTATTTGATCCCTTGAAGTCACTAGGGAAGCCTCCCTTGTGTTGGACCTCTCTCCTTCACTAAAAGGAGGAAAGTATCTACTTAGGTGACAGTGGTAGATACCTCCAATTTTTACACAAGATCGGTATCTTGTGGGGGCTTTGCACAAGTACAAATCTTGTGATAACAGGCCAAAATGGTTGCCAAGTCTAGTTGAGTTTGGTAACTAGTTCCAGAAGTCCTTCTCCTGATCAAGTCTCTTACTACTCAACCTCTTCCTCCCAAAACATGTCCAAAGTTCCCAAAGAAACTTTGTTAGTTGTGAAGCACCAAATACTGTCACTAATGATTGTAAGGCCTCTTCGAAGACCCAAAAAGTTTCCTTTTAGATTTGTAGTAAAGATTACATTAATGTCCAATAGTAGGCAAAAACAGCTAATGGAACTGCTGAAGTATGCCATAATATTCCATCTGTGTAGGCATCGAGGGGACAAGACCTCCTGCATCATCGAAGAAAGGAAAGCTAAGAACTAATTTGTCGAAAAGAGAAGTATATAAGTGCAAATTCAAAGACAAAGTAATGAGGTTCCTGGAAGGTCGATACAATGCATACATACATACATATATAAACAGTAAAAAACACCATTGAACCATAGTGTGCCCCCACATATAAGATGTAACCTCAAGCTAGAAGATTACCTGATCTGTCGTTTTCAGGCTCCATCAAAGGTCTTGATGGTGAGATTGAGGATGTAGGAGTAAAATGGATAAAAGTTGAATAATGTCAACCATGGATAACTAACGAAGTGGGATTTCTCACTTGGATTTGAGTGGTGGACACTACCTCATGAATGCAAATCTCAATTTGGTGCAATGAGGTCTTACTATTTGTTTTGCTGTTTAGTGATGAATGGTGGTATAAGAATAAGAAACATGTTACTTTACATTTGTTTGTGATTAGTATAATGATTCTGTTGTTCACAGCTTCGATTTATCCCAATCCTCGATGGGCAAGCTGTTCTATTTTCATTTGAATCAACTCCAGAAGTCAGGATCGGGGTTGCCTTTGGAAGTGGAAGTCAGACACTCCCTGCAACAGAGCTACCTGGTGTTTCATCCTGGCTGGTAGGTTATTTTTCCTTCTTGTTTGTCAATTCAAACTTCAAAGTATGAAAGAAAACATTTTGAAAGATGCACAACTTGTCTGTTGACCATTTTTGAATTGTGTTTCTTAAGGCAGGTATGGGTTGTAATTTAGAGATTGATTTCATTTTTTCAGGAAAAGCTCTTCACTGAGACCTTGATAAGAACTATGGTTGAACCTCGACGTAAATGCATTTCTCTGCCACCTGTAAACTTGAAGAAACGTGCTATTGGTGGGATTCTTTCAGTTACCGTGGTTTCGGCCAATAATGTTGTTAGGCCAAATACAAAAGGAGCTACATTAGAAAGACGATTAAATTCACATGGAGTCAATTATTCAAATGGAAGTGGCAGTGGCAAAATGTTAAACACATTTGTAGAAGTGGAACTTGGAGATCTAATGAGGAGAACTAAAGCATGCGAAGGTTCCTTCCCAACATGGGGTGATACATTCAATATGGTTTTGCATGAAAACACGGGCATCCTAAAACTACATCTTTACGAACAAGGTTCAAGCAATGTCAAATGTGATTATTTGGCCAGCTGTGAAATCAAGGTTAGCTTTTTATTTGAAATAAAGCCCACAATCCTTGAGATATGCTTATTCAGATAGTGTTCAGCGTTGAAAGTACTCCTTTGAATCATTCTTTGCATGATTATTTTTTTCTGGTTCTGTTCTCTTGAAATCCATGCTATTATATAATACAGGAGTGCTCTGACCTTGTGTTTGATTTGATGCATCAAGATTTCAAACAGTTTACCAAATACATTTTGACATCTCTTTTATATACAGATGAATTATGTTGACGATGACTCCACTACATTTTGGGCGATAGGAAGGCAGTCGAGTGTGTTGGCTGCACATGCCGAACATTGTGGAAAGGAAGTGTTGATGGCTGTCCCCTTTGAGGGCGCAGATTCAGCAGAGGTGCCCTTCTTTACTTCACTAAAACAAACTCGTCATGCTTTATTTTGCCCTTTTATCATCTTAGATCACAAATTTTGTTTAAATCAAGTATTCTAATTTAAAGGATATCATTTCTAGGAGCAAACTCTACTCTCCGAGATTGACAGATTTCTCCCGCAACTTGTAAAGGTAGAAAGGAATGGCATAATGGCTCACAAAGATGTCAAGAATGCAAGTTATATGCTAGAAAGTTGAAAAAGATGCACTCAAGCAGTATCTTGAGTCTTGACATTACAAGTGCACTAATTTCCAAAGCCTTATTATTCAGGAAATACCTAGAAGTGTGGATTCAAATTTCAGTGGTCCATGGAGGTCTTTGAAGGGTTGTTATCACCCAGCAGGGTCAATCCTGCAATATGGTTTTTCCATATGAGTTGAACTGGGAAGAATTTCACCAAAAAACCTTCCAAGGGGCCAAATTGTGTCTTTCTTGGCAACATAACACCCTGCATTCTTTAGTAAGACTCATTATTTGTCATCTTGTTTTTTCTCTATGAACTTACCCTGGTTGCTATCCTTTTTCTCCACACCAAATTTCTCATTTTTTATCAGTGCTGTTTGAAAATATGTCTTGGTCCCAGACACTTCACTTTTGACAAAACTCAGTCTGTCTGCTGTTAGGAAGCAAAGAATCAGTCAAGGATACTATTGCCGTCCTTATATACAAGCGTGGAGAAGTCTCTAGCCCACTTGGTGTGTCCTCGGAGTCACAATGCCTAAGTCCAAACCCACTGTCACCTCGACTTGGACTTCTTCCATCTAGGCTCACTCCTAGGGAAGCCAAGGGGGGTAGACCCTACTTACTGTGTAAGTTGATTAATGTGATCTAGGAGTTAATTTTGATTATTAAGTTAGGTGGGCCTAACCTATATGACAAGCAATAATGCAATGCAAAACTTCAATGACAAGCAAAACCTCTCACCTACAAGTTGACTAAGACTAGTGCCTAAAGGTTGGGTAAATGGAGTCAATGAGATTACACAACAAATCTACAATTAATAACAATGCTATGAACTATTCACAAAGAAATAAAGAATGTAATCTACACTTCAAACAATTATGAAATGAAATATGTTAAGAAAAAATATACAATGGAACTAGCAACTTAGATAATTGCACAACTATACAAAAGAACTAAAGAATAATTAGATCCAATATACAATGAAGCATAAGATTATCCACAAAGAAAGAAAGTAACTTAAAATAACTTGGAAGCAATTCAGAGATGCGCAACTTTGAAAGAAAAATGCCCAAATAGAGATAGTGCGCAACCTTAGAGATATGTAACTTGAAAATAGATGTGCCCAACTTAGTAGAGTAATTCGACTTGCAAAGTGGATGAGTGCTTTGAAAGTAAATTGCATGAAAGTAAACTTACACAACTTGTATTTTTAGAAGAGTTTTAAGCCTTAGTTTAATTAGGTGAGGATGCAATCCTAGACTATGTGTCTACCCCTAAACTCTTACCGCTTTGACCAAAAGGACTGCTAGGTGCTCAAGAAGAAGGACAAACTGTTGAAATAATATAACTGCAAAGTGTATTCTAATTATTATTGTTGTATTATTCATTAGATCAATCCCCAATTGCGGATTGATCATGTCGGCTATTGTAATTTGTAAAAGACCAAATCCCCTTTTGCGGATTGGTCAAAACATAATTGTAATAGGCAGAATAAGAAGTCGGCCCCAGAATATATTAAATAGGCCCCAAAATATATTAAAGGTGGTTTTAACCACCCAGACTGAGAAGTCAGCCCTGCCAGTGAAAAGACAACTCCACACGTGCCAAAATTGTATAAATAAGGAGGCTAGCGCCTCATTTAGACACACACTCACTTGTTCATTGAGAAGCAAGTTTTGGAGTTGCAGTTGGAGGAGAGAGAGAGAGAGAGAGAGAGAGAGAGAGAGAGAGAGAGGCACATTCTTGGGAGAGGACTTTCTATATTTGTTTGAGTTATCTCTTGGCATTGTATTGGCTATCTATAATAAGGAAGTTTTGCTGGGTTTTCTCCCCCATGAGGGTTTCCCAGGATAAATGATGTGTCTCTTGTGATTGTGTATTTCTCAGTGATCTTATCTTATGCTAATGTTATCTAGTGAAATGCAAAGAACTCTAATAATACCTTAAACCTTAACATGGTATCAGAGCTAAGCTGAAGAGAGCATCTTTCACAAGAGAAAGTGAAAAACGTCACTGTCACCGTACATGCAAATTAGGGCTTTTTATTGAAGAAGTATTTCAGCCCCAAAACCATCTAGAAAAGTGCACCCTTCCTCAAGGATCACTTTGGCATCCTTGGCTCAACTTTTCAGTGGCTAGATCTCCCGGAAAGTGAAACCCTAGATTTCACAAAGTACCAGAAAACTAGAAAACCAGAGTACCAGAAGCCAGAAGTACCAGAGTACCAGAAACACCAGAAACACCAGAAACACCAGTCCAGAAATCCGCTGGTCAAATTTGAGGTGGTAAAAGTTGGATTTTCAGAAATCTGACTACACTAGCTTACTCGCCTCAGCTCAGTGCATCTATCCCCTAGATCAGAATTTCAAAATTTGATGATTGAAAAATTAGGGTTTCCTCATAAAACCCTAAGTTGCAGTTGCAGCTGCAGTCTTAGAACCAGTTGCAGTATCAATTGCAGTTGCAGTATCAGTTGCACTTGCAGCCATAGTACCAGTTGCAGTCACCCTTGAAGCTCTTAAGAGTTGGTGATCATTACTACCAAATCGTGCCTCTACCTGCAAATGCCGTCAGAGGTATGTACTCACACATGTTTAAACGATTAAGCTTTAAAGGGTATTTGCAGGAGAAGGGATCTCTTGCCATAGATCCAGAAGGATCTCAAGATCCAACACATTCAGAGGAATGATGCAGCCCAGGTGTGATTATTCTTATATGCATCTATTTGTCATGACATTATTTTGATCAGTGTTGCATGACCATCATTCTAACCTTTGGTCAAAATCTGAGTCAAGGTATTAGATGGATTAAAAGTTGAGATCATAGAGTTTATCCTCTAACCCAACCTTCTGTCAAGATAGCATATTGTCTTAGTACAGAAGATAGGTTGAAGAAAGCATTCGTCATCTTGAGTGAAGGAGACTTGGAAGAAAAGCAAGCACATTCATTCTCGAGGACAAGGCTCCAGGTTTGATTAATCAAGTTGATAAGATTCAAAGGTACACATGACAAATTGATGACTACCCCTTTACAAATAACCACTATAGTTGAGATAGCATTCTTTGTAAAGTATTATACTTGGTAGCATGTGAGCATATAGAGGTAAACACTTAATGTAATCATTTCCCTGATACAACTAACCACTGCTGTAAATGTCGGCGAAATAACGGAAATTTCGCGACATATTCCGAAATTTTAAGGGTGCCGAAATATTCGGCTCAAAATTTCGCGAAATTTCCGACACATTGAAAGTGTCGCGACACAATCATTAACCCGCGAAACTTTCTCATTAACCCGCGGGTCGATGGAAAGTTTCGGCCTGCTCATTTTTTTTGCCAAAATTAAATCGCGTGAGGGGTTTTAAAGCCCGCGGGTACCTTTTTTTGTTTTCTATTTCACTTGTGAAGTGTGAGAGAGCAAGAGAGGTGTAAGGAAAACCATTGTGCATCCATCCAGGGAGGAGAAAGCCAAGGATTTTGCTTCCATTAGCGCCAACGAAGAGATCAAGATTTCCAGGTATGATCTAAAACGTTTTTTTTTTTCATTTGTTTGAAGATTTGAACTTTCTTTTTTTTATTTTTAGAGTTTGGCTAGGGTTTGCATTGTGCAATGTGTCTCTTCTTATTGTTTTTGAATGGAAGATTCAATCATTCTAAATTTTTAATTCATCTATCTCTTATTAATAATTATTTAACCTTTGCATTATGGTGTGTTTATTTTGGTTTTTTTTTGTGCCATAGGTTTAATATTTTCATCTAAAGAAAAAGCCGAAGGCATTGGATCCAATGTGGGTGTATGGTACACCAGTGCAACTTCCCAATAGACAAATATTGACATGCAATCTTTGCGGCAAAAAGATTTATTCCAGAATTAGCCGCTTGAAATACCACCTTGCCCAAATCCCTGGGTTTGATGTGGATCCTTGTCCAGATAGTACTCCG
>JASDQU010307888.1:68854-82408 GCA_032191745.1 Picea mariana
AAAGGTGGTTATAACCACCCAGATTAAGAAGTCGGCCCTGCCAGTGAAAAGACACCTCCACATGTGCCAGAGTTGTATAAATAAGGAGGCTAGCGCCTCATTTAGACACACACTCACTTGTTCATTTGAGGAGCATGTTTCGAAGCTGCAGTTGGAGAGAGAGAGAGAGAGAGAGAGAGAGAGAGAGAGAGAGAGGCACATTCTTGGGAGAGGACTTTCTGTATTTGTTTGAGTTATCCGTTGGCATTGTTTTGGCTATCTATAATAAGGAAGTTTTGTTGGGTTTTCTCCCCCATGAGGGTTTCCCAGGATAAATGACGTGTCTCTTGTGATTGTGTATTTCTCAGTGATCCTGTCTTATGCTATTGTTATCTAGTGAAATGCAAAGACCTCTAATAATAGCTTAAACCTTAACATCGTGCAATAAATTATCCTCTACAGTCGATCTAACCTCACCATTATTTTCTCTGACATTGCATCGCTACAAGGGTACAAACCTTGCATCATCTGTTTCATGAGGGTTGAACTGGCTGTCAAGACAAGCTTCCCAATGCTCCCCTTCATCAATGTTTTTGACCTCTCGAGCCCTTGGAAGTACATCCACACGTAGAGACTTAGTGGGTCGAACGACAGGAGAAGGGACATGTGGATTGACATGTAGAGAAGATGAAGCCACCGAGAATCTTCGGCTGGGTGCCGACTCCTCCATGCTAGCCACGTTGTCAAGTGAGCGAGATGACACCCCATCCGGGGAAACAACATCACACTTTGTTTGTATTGCTAGGACCAATTAAATCAAAACTCCATTTATGAGATATGCAAACCTAGTGTTCAATCCCCTAATTCTGCCCATTGAGTATTAGGTAACATTGCATTGGAGCCAACGATATCAATAGACAATAATGTATTAGTAGGTGCAAATTACAATGATCAAGCAATGAGTGTTATACCAACGAACAAAACATTCATGTGAGTTGCTATGGTTGATACCACCATCAGTCACCGATTTCAATGCTCAAGTACTAATTTAAACCGAGTTAACTGAGTGCACAAACCATATTTTTAACCCAACAGTTGAACGAATTGGTGATTGGGCTAAATTAACATCAAAGTTAGGAAAATAGACAACAAATATTTTTCCCTCGGCAATTACAAAATTACAATCAAATTTTGGCTCTATGCAACTTTATACATTACAGTCTCAGAAATATTTTCAGCAACCCTTCATTTTTCTCTCTGCCCAGAAACCCTTTTTCCAACACTCTGCAACAACTTACAAGCTGAATAAGCTTGCTGGGAGCAGCTGGAAGGCCAAGCATCCCAATTATTCAACTTCCAACTCCAATACTCTTCCTCTTTGCTAGTAGTGTTTTGATTCATGGTTCCTTGGTCCTTATCCCCTTCTTTTAATCTTTCAATTATCTAGTGCTTTTTTTTTTTTTTTGGCTATGCAACACTTTGGAGGTGAGAGATGGCAGATTGGACAAGTGCGGGGTCCTTCACACTGTCTACCACTCCTCTGAACTTATCATCAATCTCATAGTTCATCAATCCCATAGCCTTGAATTTTCTCTGTAGCTAACTTGTAGATCTTGCTAATTATTTTCATTGAACTGAGCATTAAAACCATTCGATTTTTATTTGGATCATGGAAAGTTAGAAACACATAAAAAGACAAAAGATAAGATATTTGAGAAACAAATGGAGTGTTACATAGAAAATAATTCTGTCTTATTAAACACAATTATAAATGATCAAAATATTTTATCAATGAGCACTTTATATTTCACATTGATTAATAAAAAGACAAAAGAGAAAATATTTGACAGACAAATGGAGTATCACACATAATTATTTTTTGTCTTATTATGAAACACATTTAGCACATTATAAATGATCAAAATATTTTATAAATGGTCACTTTATATTTCACATTGATTAATTAATATATTGTTGAAAGCCATGTTATATAATTCAAATGCAACAAGTTGTCTTGAGTGGACCTTTATAAGAAAAGAAAAAAAGAAATCTATATATTATATATATACAATCTTTAAAAGAAATAATATTAATAATATTAAAGGAAAACATTGCATTAATGTAGGATAAAATAATGATATTAAGCTATCAATATAGTATAATATATAGAAAAACATTACACTATCACATTGATTAATTAATATATTTAAAAGAAATAATATTAATAATATTAAAGGAAAACATTGCATTAATGTAGGGTAAAATAATGATATTAAGCTATCAATATAGTATAATATATAGAAAAACATTACACTATCACATTGATTAATTAATATATTGTTGAAAGCCATGTTATATAATTCAAATGCAACAAGTTGTCTTGAGTGGACCTTTATAAGAAAAGAAAAAAAGAAATCTATATATTATATATATACAATCTTTAAAAGAAATAATATTAATAATATTAAAGGAAAACATTGCATTAATGTAGGGTAAAATAATGATATTAAGCTATCAATATAGTATAATATATAGAAAAGCATTACACTAATGTATGGGTAAAATAATGCATATTAAACTATCAATATAGTGTAAGGAGTTTACATCTTAAAATAATAATATTAAATGCAAAACATTACACTATGGGTAAAATAATGCATATTAAACCACCAATATAGTGTAAGGAGTTTACATCTTAAAAGACATGTAAATGTATCAAGCATCACTATTAGGTCTGGTGCTTATAAGAAGGTTTGTTATTGAAAGAAAAAATACATAAATAATTATTACATATATGTGAGTGTAAGAAATCATTTCATATTCTAATTTTATTAAGCTAGAATAACTAGCTTCATGACATATTATATCACTTGCATACAAATGCAATATTCTTGATTCATCATCGTATCATTTACATATGTATTTGAAATTCTTTTAAATGGCATAACAGATTCACAAATACCTTTCAATGTATGTATATGACCATTATTTTGGATGGTGAAAATGGATGAGAAGTGAAAAATGGATGATATGCATCATAATGTTCTTTATAATTAATTGAAATATGTAGGAACTACATAACAAATTATTGAGATAAATATAGTACATCATTTCAGTTAATACTATTTAAATGCCGTTTAATAGATTTGATACACAGATAAATGAAGAAACAATTTTCTGTACAATTAAGTAAAGTAAGTTTTTAATAAATCCAAGTGTGATGAATTCACTACAGTTATTACATAAATATAGTACATCATTTAAGTTAATATTATTCAAATGCAAGTGGCTTAAAATTTTTAATAGATTTGATACATTAATAAATGAAGAAACAATTTTCCTTACAATTAACTAAAGTAAGTTTTTTCTAAATCCACCTATGATGAATTCACTATAGTAAAGGGTTATTACACCTAATTCACTATAGTGAAGGGTTATTACACCTAAATTTTTAGATAAAAGAGGTTGTTTGCTATGTAAATACTATACATAGTTATGAGTAAACTTTATATTCTTGAAAAATACTTATAATTACAAGTAGTTAGTCTAATAAAAATGGTGAACAATTTAAAAAATTATAGTTGAAAAATTGAAAGTGTTTCACATGATATAGAATAAATCAAGTAAATGTCTATTATGTATTTACTATTTATTGTTAATATTCTAATTCATATAATTGATGAGTTTCTTCCACTATATGCTACATACCATATTCATATAATTGATGAGTTTCTTCCACTATATGCTACATACCATTTTTTTTTAAGTGAAAAAAAAATCATTATATTCCTTTATATATATATATATATATATATATATATATATATATATATATATTACAGTCTTTTATGTAAGAGACCTGCCAATTTTCTTCCTTCTACCTTACAATTTGCTTGCTACATGGGATCTCACTGTCCATATATCGTTACATCAAAAAAATATCCGTTGTAACACTTTTGGCTAGATCACTATATATACACCTTACAGTTGTGTGAACTATCACACTGACTGTAGCAACAAAACCACAAACGGAAGGGCCAGCTACGTGTTACATTCAACCATAACTTAAAAAAATTGCGTCTAGATCTCTCTGAAACAAAAACAAGCAAGGGAAGAACTTAGAATAAAAATTCCATGGAGTTGTGTTCTTCTTCGTTTCTAAATTCGTACCATTCGAAAGCGCCCACTGGGATTGAGAACCATTCCAGAGACGAGAGCATCTGTCGTATTTTTGAGAGCATTGATTGGAGATGCACATCAGAGACGGAAAGCTCTCTCAATTCACTACCAATTTTGAATCTCCTAAAATCTGAATACCTTTCATGGAGGCAGACTCTAACAGAGTCCAAAGAGCAATAAATTCAGTTCGGTTGTTTGACCCTCTACATGGCGAGTATCTGACGTGAACATAGTGGTTGTGATTTATAAAGATTACCACCCCCACACCGCATAGAGGAGGGTGGCGCTGGCTGGTGCCATCAAAATAATCCCATGGTACATCATAATCCAAGTCTGTCATGGCAATCAGTCGAAGATTCTTCTGCACCGATAATTCTTTTTCCAAGCTGAGAGCGAGAGTTGAAGTGACTTCGGTCAAAATATCCGCGCTTTTGAACACATTAGAATTCCTGGCCGAGGAAGACCTTCGTATTGTCCGGGCAAGGAATCGAATAACTAGTCCTTGAATCATTACCCAAGATTTCTTTTGTTCCAAACTTCTTTTTCCTAGAGCTCCGAACTGACCAGCCGAGTACCCTGGGCTGCATAAGGACAAACAATAAAAATTTGAGAGATGGATTCTTCACAAGATTTACAGATGGCACAACAACTTGGGCCTATCCAACCCCTTTTAATCCAACGTCCCTCCCACGTAAAAAGTTTGTTGTTTAAGGCCAATAAGGAGGAGACTTTGCATTTCAGGGGAGCACTTAATTTCCAAGGGATTTTCTACCACTAGTCTTTTTGGCCCTCGATGATTGTGTCCATTACGGCTTTGCAGCCCAGTTTGGCTGTGAATTCCCTAGAATGAGGATTTTTGGACCAACATAGTTCATCTTGAGCATCTAGGTTGAGTTTAATGAAACTGGAGACTAGGAGAGAGATGTAACTATTCCACTCAGAGGCCTCCTAGATAAAATATGCGAGGCAAACAAACACGGTGAGGCTACGCTCACTTCTTGATATTAAACGAAGACGGATTACATCCATATATAGGAAAAGACTCTCCCGAGTCGGCTACATGCAAACCAAAAGACAACTANAGTGACTTCGGTCAAAATATCCGCGCTTTTGAACACATTAGAATTCCTGGCCGAGGAAGACCTTCGTATTGTCCGGGCAAGGAATCGAATAACTAGTCCTTGAATCATTACCCAAGATTTCTTTTGTTCCAAACTTCTTTTACCTAGAGCTCCGAACTGACCAGCCGAGTACCCTGGGCTGCATAAGGACAAACAATAAAAATTTGAGAGATGGATTCTTCACAAGATTTACAGATGGCACAACAACTTGGGCCTATCCAACCCCTTTTAATCCAACGTCCCTCCCACGTAAAAAGTTTGTTGTTTAAGGCCAAGAAGGAGGCGACTTTGCATTTCAGGGGAGCACTTAATTTCCAAGGGATTTTCTACCACTAGTCTTTTTGGCCCTCGAAGACTGTGTCCATTACGGCTTTGCAGCCCAGTTTGGCTGTGAATTCCCTAGAATGAGGATTTTTGGACCAACATAGTTCATCTTGAGCATCTAGGTTGAGTTTAATGAAACTGGAGACTAGGAGAGAGATGTAACTATTCCACTCAGAGGCCTCCTTGCCAGAGAGGCCTAGGAAGGCTGAAGACTTCCAACCTTGTTTTTCGACTTGATGAGGGATTTGTGCTCTAGCATCCTCCAGGATGTAAATGCCTGCATTGTGGAGATATTGAATAAGGGCTTCTGATAAAAGAAAACTGTTTTCGGAACTGAGCCATGGATCTTCTCCTAGTCTAATACTTCTTCCGTTTCCCACTTTCCAGACCGTCCATGGACCCATTAAAGGGAAAGTAGAAACCAAAGCCTTCAAGACTGTAGAGCCTTTGGACGATTTTCAGGGTTGTTTGAACCGGACCTCTATCGATCAATCGAGGATGTATTTAGATTTGAGAACTCTCCCCCATAGTTTGTTGTTATGAGTAAGTCTCCAGAGGCTTCTTCTAGCTAAGGCCCTAGCAAAGAGAGGAAGGTTTTTGAGACCCCACCCACCTAATTCCTTTGGGAAAGTCACACGGTCCATTTGACTAGGGGAGATTTTGCTTGATTTATGAGAGCTAGACCAGAGAAACTGGATACAGGCTTTACGAGTTTTATGTAGAATTCCTTTGGGGACCATCACGATGGAGGTCCAATAGATTGGGATGCTCTCGATAGCAAACTTGAGTAAGACTAGTCTACCACCACGAGAGAAGACGATTGACCCAAACGGATATGCGAGCTTCCACTTTCTTGACCATCTAGAACCAATCGACAAAACGATAATGGTCAGGTTTAAGGTTGAAGCCTAGGTATTTAAAGCGGAGTAAGCTAACTCTTCTACGTACTCCGACTACAAGTGCCCGCCCTGGTTTTCCTTGGAAGTTCGCCGGCTCATCCTCCGGCTGCTAGACCCTAATCCCCGGACGAGAATCACCGTCCCACAGCTGATGGAGGTCCCCTAGTTCCGCCGGGGTTTCAAGCGCCCGCAGGCGGACAAAGATGTCAATGTCGGGGTTCTTGACGATGTCGACTCCGCCTTCTTCGTCCCTAAGCCGGCCTGCCTGAACGCCTTCGACATAATCTCCCTCTCACGCGGCTTCAATCTGGAGGTTCACGTCGACTCAGCCGGCGTCGAGCATAATGTTGAACCTGGAGGAGATTGCAAGTCTGTTCCGGTTCAGCTTTGCATATAATTCTCAAAATCTTCAATGGCTAATGGTTAAAAACAACTTTGAAAATCAGATTAAGGAATTATACTTGCGTATTGAAAATCTGATTAAGGAATTATAACAACTTTAAATAGATGAATTAACACAATCCTAAGGTGTGCTTGGTCATCCTTCATCGAAAGAGGCATGCTTATTGAAAATCTGTTTAAGGAATTATTTAAAAACATATTAATATTGAATTTTTAATTAAAGTGAACATGATTTTATGTGAAAGCATCGTTATATGGAAAATATGTTTAAACTTATTTTCTTACCATATTAAAAATTATTACTTAATATAATTTTTTAACAATATTTAAGATGATTATATCTTTTTAATTTTTATTTATTTTTTCTTTCCCATTTTCTTAAGATGATTATATCTTTTTAATTTTTATTTATTTTTTCTTTCCGATTTTCCTTCCTACCTATGAATGTACATGCTAATGCTAGTATTATTCTAGTGTTTTATAATTAATAATGTCATTTTTAATAAATTTATTACCATATTTGTTATTACAAAATGCTTTATAAGTTTCATTGTAATATCTATTTTATAAGTTCATCAAACATATGGTATTAGTTATAAGCACACTCCTATTATATAATGAGTTTTAATTTGTTCTGTTTTTTTCAATAATTGGTTCACAAAAGAGTAAATATGTCAAAGGGGAATTGAAATTTAGATGAGAGTATAACAACTTTTTCTCTCTACTTAAGATGAATTAACACAATCCTAATTCATTTATGTAATTATATTTTTCATTTTCATCATAAATTAGGTTAATGCAATAAGCAAAAGAGGGAGAATAGTATTGGAGAATCATACTTTATAAAGAAAAATATCTTATTAAAGAGAAAGTTTTATCAATTATTATATATAACCGTTACTATGTGAAGTTTCAATGTAATTGAATTTATTGATTATGTCAATGTAGTTTTCTACAAGTCATTGTAGAAGAGATTGTAACATTCATCTGGTCTATCTCGTTCATAATGCTTACATGGTCAAAAAACAATTATTATTAATTCTCTCTTATACAAACCAACGTCTAGATGCAAACTTTTTGTCAGTTTTTTCATTATACAAAAGTTTTATGTCTCAAAAGGATTTGATCTCATGACCTCCCCAACACAAAGGAGAGATCTCACATATAGATCATGACTACTTGAGTTAATCCTTGAGGTTAAAAAAATGTTTGGAAGCATCTTGTCTGAGTGCCCTCCAACACTTAAACAAGACCGAGATAGTTGGTACCTTGCCAACCCTAATCAACCCATAAGAGAAAAACATGATACAAATGAGATTTGAACTTAGGTAGGGAGGATAACAACTTCTCTTAATCGCCCAAGCTAAAATAAATTAACTAAATATTTAGAATAATCATCTCACCCAAACACTTAAGCTAAAGTGAAATTGTTACTACCTTTCTTACTCCATATATAAATTGAAGAGTATACCCCATACTTAAACCTCACAAGTATTCTTGAATACACTTAAAAATTCCCCTATTTAGAGTCAAAACAAATCTCAATAAAATTTAATTCTTAGGTTGTTAATTTTCTATTCTGTACTAATCTTTTAATTATATATGTGTTATTTGTTTTAAAAAAATCAACAGTAAGACTTCCACTAATATTTTAGTTTTCTTTTACAAGCACCTTTTTATAAAAAAATAATTTAAAAATAATATATATTAGAGCTTCTTCTTAGAAACAAATGTTCTTTATTATATTAAAGCTTATTCTTAGAAACACATGTTCTTTATTGATAACATAATTAAATATATAATCCACTGTTAATGTGTCAAATCTTGTACTCTAAGTTGGTGAGTGCACAAAGTTGGTGGACCAAAAAGTGGTAATGAGGTGAGTAGGAATGCACACTCGCAAGAACACGTGCGCATTTTTAGGAATGCGTGCATGTTCCTGATGTGACAAGTTCAGAGAACCCCAAATCTCCACTCAGGAAGCCATGTAGGAACATTGATCCAAGTAGATATTGGTGGCCACCCACGTATTCCAATTGGATCCTCTTGACTTTTTTTAGTTCAACACGTTCTTCTGTACTTCTTTGTAATTGTGGGTTCTACACTTCTAGGGTTTTCTGAAGCCCTACACATCTTCCAGGTGGATACTAGTGGCCTCCCATCTAATCCAACTGGATTATTTTGTATGTTTTCATGTCAACGCATCTTGTTGTACTTTCAGGGACGTTTTGGGGCCCTTAACAGATTTTTTTTTGGCTCACCACAGTCAAATTGTAGGCATAGTTAGAGTTTGATGATGTAATGTGTAGTTCTCTAAAATACCTTTCCAACGGGCTATCACACACCTAAAACAGAGGTCGTATGCAAAAGTTACGACCCCATGAAGTTGAGGTACCAACTTACCCATAGGGGCCCACATAACTTTTGGTGTTTCATCTCCTAGGGTTAGGGTTTTGGATGTCTAGGGTTTTGGAATTCATGAGTAATATCAAAATGGCCTTTGGAGCCTCATTGTAATCATTTTGCTCAGACAAATGCGCGTAGCAGCCACATCTCTTCTCAGAGATAACTAACACCATTCGAGCAAGTGTTTCAGTTCTGTAGTTTTACAGTTTCATCTTATTTCATTTATTCAATATAAGATATTGTTCACTAGATATCCGTGTTGTTCTGCATATCTCTGTGTTTATTGTATTCAATATGTTAATTAGTTCGTTCCACTCCTAAATCTGGATCAGTGGTATCAGAGCGGTCTACTTTTCATTTATTTTTCTTTGTGCATGTCCTCGACATGATTTGGGTATAATAAGTTGGGACTCGAACCAATCGAGTCATTGCAAGATCGGTCGCGCCAAGCCTGACAAAAAACCATGGGGGACGAAAAGAAAGATGATGGAATAGGAAATCCTTTTAAAATTTTGCTCGAGGAAGCCCTCGTGTGACAAAGGAATGAAATGATGGACAACTTTGCGCAGATCCTTCGATGTCTTCCTACATGAAAAACATCTTCATCAAGTGGCCATGCAACCCCCTTCAAGGTACAAGTAAATTTTGATATTCCATTATTTGAAGGACTGATAGGTACCGTAGATAAATGGTTGAATATGCTTGAAGGGTATTTTTCGGTCCACAATTTTTTGATAGGGAAAAGATTTCTTTTGCACTCCTCAAGTCCGTCCCCCATGTTAAGGATTGGTGGGATACTTACTCTGAGAAAAGGGCCATAGAGGAATCAACAATATTTGTGGTTGCCCTTACATGGGATTCCTTTCGGGATGCCATTAAAGAACAATACTACCCCGTTGGAAGCTACGAGGACCAGCACATTCGATGGACCACCCTGCGTTAAGAAAGGGACCAGACAGTACCACATTTCACCAATAATTTCCATACCCTGTGCACCAAATTGGGTATCAAAGACTCTAAGCGAAATATGGTGCTCAAATACCGCGATTGTTTGCATAAACACAATCAAACAGAAGTGGAGTTTATGGACATCACCTCATTGTGTAAGACTTATAGATATGTTGTCAAGATCGAGCAGAAATTTAAGCAGAAGAGGCGAGAGTTTGGATTTGCAAACTCCTCACAGCCGAAGCAGGGCAAAGGTGACCCAAACCACATGGCAAGGGAATGAGCAAAGATGACCATTCTCAGGACAACCAGTCCAAGCTGCAGAACAAGAAGGGCAATTAAAAGATGAAGAAGGACACGAGAGAATGGTGTGAATACCATAAAATCACTTGGCACAACACTGAAGATCCAAGAAGTCACTTGTGGTCGAGCTAAAGGTGTCCGAGTTAGAGGTCGATTCTGACTCCGAATAAAATCCATAAGGAGGGAAGCGGATTATCGGTGTTGAACCCAGTGCCACTGTCGCTACCACCAAAGTCCAGCCAAGCGATCCAGAAGAGCCAGAGGAAGGAGAACGCCTTTTTCACTCACAAATGTGGGTAAAGGGGGCTCCGCTTCATTTCGTTATCAATAGAAGTTGTTAGAAGAACCTGATCTCAGCAGAGGTCATCAAGTGATTGGACATGTCGATGACACTACACCCGCAACACTACACCATCGGTTGGCTTCGCCAAGGAAGAGATCTTCGTGTCAGCCAACAATGTCATCTGTCCTACGACATCAAGCCTTTCAAAGACGAGGTATTGTGTGATATTGCTCCCCTTGAAGTTTGTGATGTTCTTTTAGGACAACCATATTTGTGGAAGCATCATGTTGTGTATGAGTCTAGACCCAGCAGTTTTATTATTACTTTGGGTAGACAATTGTACAAGATACCATAGGTAGCGTCGCCTACCGTTATTTCTTTAATCTTTGCTAAGCAATGCAATAAGGTCATTTCACAGACTGGGAAGTTAGTCTTCTTTGTGATCCATGCTCACAGTAAGTAGAAGGTATCCGCCACATCAGTGGCCTCTACATAGAGCCTCTCTTTGCAGTAGAAGAAAGTGGACGGGATCGTGGAAGAGTATAGAGACATCTTCTCCTCACCCACCGGGGTACTGACGCACTGCCAAGTCAAGCATCCAATTGATTTGACCCCTGGTACACCTCTGCCTAATGGACCAATCTATTGTCACTCGATGATGGAATATGAAGAAATCAAGCATCAGATCCAAGATCAACCGAGCTTCTGCAAGGGGAGGATCTGGGTCTTTTGAAGAAGGATGGGACCTAATGACTCTGCATTGATTACAAAGAATTAAAGAAAATCATAGTCAGGAACTGGTACCCAATTCCCAGGATTGATGACCTTCTTGACCAACTCGAGGGAGAAAATTTCTTCAACAAGATTGACCTAAATTTTTCCTACCACCAAGTTCCCATCGAACCAATTGATGTATGGAAGACAACCTTCAAATCCAAATAAGGTCTCTTCGAATGGTCGGTCATGCCCTTTGGATTAACAAATGCACTAACCACTTTCATGATATTGATGGATGATGTATTGATACCCTTAACCAACTCTTTTGTGGTGGTATATTTGGATCACATCCTCATCTTCAATATAACTTGGGAGGAGCACATGCAACGTATTCAACAGGTTTTGAACACTCTGCGGCAACACAAGCTATATGCCAACTTGGAAAATTGCTCCTTTGGAATGAACATGGTCCAATACTTGGGATACATTGTTGATGAGCATGGGGTACATGTTGATCTGCTAAGATCCAAGTCATTCGTGATTGGCCAGCCCCGACCACACTAATCGAGCTTCGGAGCTTCTTTGGACTGGCCAACTTCTACTGACGGTTCGTGTTGGGATTCTCCCATATTGCATGGGCCCTCAGCCAAGTGACCAAGGGCGGTGGCAGGGAAAAATTCATGTGGGGGAAGAAACAACAATGAGCATTCGATGATCTGAAGCATCGCTTATGCTCAGCTCCAATACTCTCCTTTCTCGATCTGCAACAATTGTTTGAGATTGAGACTGATGCAGTTGACTATGCTATAGGTGTAGTTCTCACTCAACATGGTCATCCAGTGGCATACCACAGTGAGACACTCTCAGATACTATTCGGAAATACCCCACCTATGACAAGGAAATGTATTCCATTGTACAAGCTTGTAGTCAATGGAAACATAAATTCTGGGAAAGGAGACGATCATCCACACTGATCAAAAGCCCCTGTATTTCATAGAGACACGGGGGAAATTGCAGAATGGCTACCATCATAAGTGGTTCACCTACTTGCAATAGTTCCATCTCAACATCAAGTATAAGACATGGAGCTCAAATTGTGTCGCTGAATTCCTCAGTTGACCTCCCATTGTTGCACTCACCACTATGCTCCATTCATGTGGACATGAGGCATCTGAGTGGCCCCAACTTTATCCAAAAGATCCAGACTTCGAAAGCACTTATCAGCTCTTGGGTACAGGCGCGATTGTCACCGATTTTCACATTCAGGACAGACTGTTATGCCATCGGGGCTATCTATGTGTCGCTACAAGCGAACGTGCAAAGCTGATTTGGGAAGCCCACTACAGTCGGATGGCATTAAATTTTGGCGTGGAGAAAACTGTGGTCGTTCTACATAAACATTTTTATTGGCCAAAACTTTGACAGGACGTCAACAAGTATATCAGATCTTTCACTGACTATTCCATTTCCAACCCAACCATCAAGAAACAGGGCTTATACACCCCTCTTCCTACTCCCAAGAATCCTTGGGAATCCATATCAATGGATTACATGTCTGGCCTTCCATCCACCAAGCAAGGAAATGATTGTGTATTTGTGGTCATTGATCGGTTTTCGAAGATGGCCATCCTCATATCCTGCAAGAATAATATCACAACAACAGGCATTTGGGGAATGAGAATCCGTGAGAAATGGGCGTAAGTGGCTCCTGGGAGAGAATCCTTCCTATGAAACTGTGTGACTTCCTTATTAACCTTGCTTAGCCCAGGAATCCCTTGCCCGGTGGAGTTTAGTCCCAGCTCGGGGGTGACCCATTGCTAAGAGTGATGAGCAGTGTGGTTTAAGGCTAGGAGGTTCATGGAAAGTTTGCACGCAGTTGGTGGATTTACTCCAGCTAAAATATAAGTATCATTATGTGTTTAATTATGTATGTTTTTGCATGTTGTGTTACTTGAAATGTATCATGTGTTCCATTGCATGTGGAATTACTGT
>JASDQU010307888.1:82508-93892 GCA_032191745.1 Picea mariana
CATGTTATATATATATATATATATATATATATATATATATATATATATATATATATATATGCTTCTGCATGGTAGTGTTACCTGACCTGTGGATGGCTCGGTTGTTTGGGTAGCCTTATCAAAGCTAGTTGTACAAGACAAGGTATTCCGCAGTAACATTGCCCAATAGTGGTGTTGTTGGCCAGGGATGTTACAATTTGGTATTAGAGCCAAGGTTTCAACGCTGAGCCTGGATGGGCTGGATAAGTGGTCATTAGAACCAAGGTTTCCAGTGGAAATTGTGTCTAGAGGAACTAATTTCGAACCTTAGAACGATCCTAAGTGCCAAAAGGCTACTTTGGTTGTGTTACGAAGCTCAGGAGGTGTAGCGGTATTATAAAACCGCGACAAACGCAGCATTTGTCCACAGAGAGGAAAATCACAACACCGGTGGTGTTGGGGCTGTATGATCTGTTCGGAAGGAGGGGAAATCCTTCACGATCGTCAGATCTAGAGAAGGTGCATGAGGGTTATCCTGGAAGCCTTTCGGAGTTCGACGATCGGGAGAAGTGGGATGTGTTGATGCACAAACTCTGAAGCCTGAAGCTCCAAAGTGTCGGAGGAAATCTACACCATAGATCATGTGTAGATTTGGTGTGTGGTGAAGTGCGGATCAGAACAACCGGATCTACGCACGAATGGTTGTGAGTTGTGGATCTCACGACATATCTTAACCTCGGAGTTCGACGATCTCACGACTTGTTCTATAAAGGATTTATTAAGCCAATATAGTTCTATTATCTTGAAAACCTTTGTATCCCTTAATCTGGAGAAACCAGTATTTGGAACCAAATCAAGAAATTCTACTTCCATATGAGAATTAGGGATCTCCTACCTCTTCTTCCTGATGTTTAGCTCCATTTTATCCATTTCCTGCTCGATGCTTTCTGGGAACTGATGATGATAGTACTTTATTTCCTTCATGGCTTCAACCTACACCTTGGTGATTCATTGGGTCATTTTTCTATGGTGATATGCCCTTGTTGGTTGCTTGGGCTTGCTACATTGACCTAGCTCCTGGAGCCTGTTACCACCCTCATCCCCTTCTATTTTCAGTATTGTATGTCAACTAGAGAAAGGGGCAAAGGATAACTACTTGATGGATATACTAACAAGATCACCACATTGAGTAAAGGGATGCCCCTATATGGGAATGGATCCTAGTGATGCTCTACCAATATCGAATGTGGCTTTACTAGCCACCAAATTCTTGCCACGAGAAGTAACCCGAACCTAGAGATACCTAGAGGCCTTGGTTCCTTTGGTAAGTATTCGTGTCAAGAAGATAAAGAGACAGAAAGATAAAGTCCCAACTATGGGAACTAAGACTCTAGAAAATCCAAGCATTTGCAGAAATCTTCGCTTAAAATATTTTAAAACAAAGACAAAGAGGTGGATGAACCTTGGATTCATGTTGAAGTGCCATAAATTGAGAGCTAAGTACTAGAAGGTATCGATGCTTAAGAAACCATCCTTCCTCATAATCCCCAAGCTATGATTCTTCTTTGGAACCAAACAACTTGTGCGTTTAATGATATTGCAATTCCCCTGATCTATCATAAACTTGTCTGAAGGGCAGAAACAAAGTGGAATGATCGCACCATGATGAGGACTATATAGTTCTTACATTGTTATGGGAGTTACAATAGGAAGATGCCTTGGTGTGGTAGCATCCAGCTAACACCTGGGCTCCTGCTCATGTGGTCATGTTGTCACCCCATTCATGGAAGCTTTGGATTTCTTTGTTGCAAATAATTTTTACATTTTTATCTTTGAAAATGTTGAATATAAGGAAGCAACCCTAAAAGGGGGACCCTAGTTCTTCCATCACTTAGAGTTAGTGCTTAGCCCATGTTTTGATTCTTTTAATTTGAGCAAAACTCTAAGAGACAAGATTTACATCTTGCTAATATTATTGGGTTTGCTTCTCCATTATCTTTTAATACCACACCCCTGAAATCTATCCCTTGAAGGTGTGCCCCTACTTTTTTTGTGGGTGTCTACTAAATCTTATTGGATTGGAAGGGTTGAACTTGGAGGAATCATATCATAAGCAGATCAAGGTGGTCAAACTTAGGATTGACTCCTCCACGATGAATTTTATGTCTGCATTGTCATAGTAGATGGCAAAGGTAAAAGACTTTTTTATGATGAGCAAGTAGACTACAATGCATTGTTTCTAGATCTCTTGACGAGTGTCCTTGGTAGATTTCTCTTGAGTTTCCAAAAGACCCATTTTTCAACACCAATCACCCCATTCAAACTATACTTTAGTACTCAAAGGGTGGAGGCATCTTCTTCAATGAAGTTGGGGGGTGACCTTCAATGGGAGGCAATAAATGGTATTGATCTGGAATTGAAGGCGTCAGGGAATATCCCATCCTCTCCACCAATCTCCAAGACACAGAGAAATAGGGTGAAGGGGAAACACACATGATTTTGATTGGTTGTAATGCTTGAAGCTAGTGTGCCTAGATTGTGCATTTTGGTTTTTGTGTTTTTGGCTTGCTACCTCTTGGTACAGATTGTAGTTTCACTTTTTTGTGTCTCCTTGCGTCTCTTAGTAGTGCACTTGAGGGTGAAACCAATGTCATTTCTTGAGATTTTTTCCATGGCTATATGTAAGTTTTCGTTGGTTCTATTTTTACTTTTTAATGGAGGAGTTATATAGTCCCTTTATTTTCTTGGAGGCTCCCTATGAGAGATTGAACTTTGACTTTGTACCTGGATTTCCAACCCAAATAGAGGTATAGGTTTTTATTGATGTAAGATGTAAGCACTTTGTGTGTTTTTCTCCTTAGAAAAAAAGAGGACTTTTTTCTTTGTAAAAAAAAATCCAAGGACGAAAAAAAAAACCTTAATTTGCTAAGCCATGTGTTAATGAATTGAGTGCCCTAAATTTATGCAGTGTCCAATTTAGCTAGATCATCTTGCAAATCCATTAGAATTGAGCTAAGAAATTAATTTTCTCCACACATTTTGTCAAATATAAAGCATAAGAGAATCAAATCAAAAGGATAAGTACTTGAAAATACATTGAGAGTGTGATGCAGTGAGAGCATTAAATTTGCAAAAAACTTGAAAATATGAAATATGCGCCAAGACTATGATCCTCTATCTATCATAGGTGTTGACATACTAATTGTTTGGGGTCATGGCTCAAAACTCAAATTTGTTAGATCATGGTTTCTGAGAAATATGACCAAGGATTTGTTTCTCTTTCTTATCCCATCTTTACACTAGATTAGCAAATTACTGTGCTCTATTTTATATGCAAAATATACCCTAGGAGGGCATTAGGTTTGGGTTTCATATCTTTGAAAACCCCCTCTCCAAGTTTATCATACCATTCTCTATTTCTAGTAACATGTGTTGTGATGTTGTTTCTACTACAACATTAATGTAATTGTTGCTAGTTGAAGATGGAACTTGAGAGTTAGATCATAAGTTCATGTATCAATATTATTTATAAAACCAAATTTCCAAACTCAATCAAACTTTAACCAATCATTTTGGTAGCCACTGAGAATCAATGAAAATGAAAAGTTATGGTTTGTTGCAGATACTAAAATAGAATGGGAACTAGAAGGCACACCAAACAAAATAGGACCCACATAACTCTGATGACTTAGGGTTAAGGGTTAACTTCTGAAGAGTTTGTAATGCCCACTAGTAATCCATGGAGGAAATTTCTTGAAAAGACAAATTTGCAAATAAAAAGTTGAAAGGCATGATCCGTGCCAAGTAATGACATAGTACAAATACATATGTCAAGAAGATGGTGTTCCTTGTCACCCAATGGTTGTTTCACTCATTCTCTTCCTCTTAGCTCTCTCACTCACTTGGGTGCCAACTCTATTCACCTATGCACATCTAACAACAATCACATATGTTGTCATGGTCTTACTTTATGGCATTGATAAGTAAACCTCTCTTTCTCTTTGTTGATATTTAAATGAAATGAAACTGAAATATTTATAATATATTTATTAATACATTCTTTCTTCATTTATGATAAGTGGAAATAATGATTTTAAAATTTAATACTTGAGAATAATTAATGTAGACCTACTTGCGCACATCTAATCTAACAACAATAACATTTATTGTTGTGGCCTTACTTTGTGGTATTGGAAAACAACATTTTCTTATTTTTACACTTAAATAACATGAAAGTGGAATCATTTATAATATTTTATTAATACACTTTATGGTGAAATTAATGGATTTATTCACCTACTCACATCTAACAAAAAAAAACATTCATTAATATATTTATTAATACACTCTATGGTGAAATTAATGGATTTATTCACCTACTCACATCTAACAACAAAAAACATTCATTAATATATTTATTAATACACTTTATGGTGAAATTAATGGATTTATTCACCTACTCACATCTAACAACAAAAACATTCATTATTGTTATTTATTAGTACACTATTTCTACTAAATAGAATTAATGGATTTATTCACCTACTCACATCTATAACAATAACATTCATGGTTATTTATTAGTACACTATTTCTGCAAGTAGAATTAAAGCATTTGTTCACCTACTCACATCTACAACAATAACATTCAAGGTTGTGTTGTTGAAAAACAAAAATACACTTTTTCTTTCAAAAACACACTTGAAAAAAAATATATTTATTATAGATTGGTTAATATACAATTTCTATATATTTATTATAATTTCTATATATTTATTATAGATTGATGGATATACAATTTTTTGATGTGCTACAATAAGTGGAATTAATGGTTTAAATTTTGATACATGAAAAACTAATGTAAATCTTACAATTGAATTTATATTTCAACAAAGTGGTTTTGATTTTCATAAACAAATCCACTCAATAAAATTCTAGGTCAATTGTAAAACTTGGTATCATTGAATTCTCATACAAACTTTTCCTTTCTGTATACAACATCTCTACATTTGATTCGCTCAGAAATTTACTTAAACATCTCTACATTTGGGAACTTTTCCTTTCCGTATACAACATCTCTACATTTGATTCCTTCGGAGATTTACTTCAACATCTCTACATTTGATTCCCTCGGAGATTTACTTCAACATCTCTACATTTGATTCCCTGATTCCCTCAGAGATATACTTCACATGGTTCATGATAAACAGAGTTTTTGTAATGATGGAAATAGTTTTTATAAAGTATTTGATTCCCTTGCAGGTTTACTTCACCTGCTTCATGGTACAGTTGAGCTTCTTTAATGGTGGAAATAGACTTCACCTTCAACTTTTAACACAAACAAATTATTATATCGTTCAATCTTTAAACACAGCTAAACGATCAGTACTAAACTTGCAAGGGGAGTATTTACACAGAACTCAAATTTGATTGAAAACATAGAATGCTTTGTTCTTGATTCTAAATTCACTCACTCAAATTTGATTGAAAACATGGAATCCTTGTTTTTTATTATAAAGTCTCTTGCAATGTGGTAGATCAATCCAAAATCTGGCAAAAACAAGAAACATGCATTTTGCACGAACAGATTTTTTTACAAAAGAATCTAACAGTTCCCAAGGAAGAACAGTATGAAATTCAGCAACCGTAGACATGACAGAGAAACCAAGGGCTAAATAGAAAATGCTATCACCCAACAGAATGAAAGTGTCGGTTGTCGGTATCAGTTTGTTGAAGAATTGAGGAGATTGGAAGGTTTTGTGACAGCAGCGAGGATGTCAACATAAGAAATAATCCCCACCAGATTTTCATATTCTTCTTCCTCTTTCTTGTCTTTCTTATGCTCGGTCACCCAGACGTGCGTGGCGCGATGGGCCATCATCTGTGTCATCACGGCGGCCAGAGAATTCCAAGGCCTGCACGTCAACAACGCACGTCGGTCTCTGTATGATCGAGAGCTTGTGCCTTTCTCCGATGGACCACCATTTTCGAAATAGAGATTCATAAAATCCTGACATTTCATCGAGAACTTCCTTGTCGGGCCCCTCGGCTTCTCTGGGTCCAAACCCTCTTCCTTCACCGTCGCCAGCGGCAGCCCGGCTTGCCTCATTGAATTGGATTTCTTGATCTGCTCAGAAGACCTCACAAGAATTAGAGTGTCGAGCGGTACAATGTTTTCGACTACCATGGCGAATTCGCCGGCGCTTAGGTTCGCCAGAGCCCAGCCAGCTGACACGTGATCGCTTTTCCAGAGCTTGAATGCGGAGATGTCGCCCAGGATCCTTAGGGTTCCACTTCCTTCGTCATCGTGGCTCCGTTCGACCACGGCTACGGCTGGGGGATCGTGACCAAGGGCTCTTAGAGCATCACGGGCAGGGGATCGGCTATCGACGGTGAAAACTTGACTGTTCACGGCTCCTAGGGTTTCGATCGTTGTGAAGGGAAGAGGCGCGAGGGCTCCCAGATACCCGACGAGAAATCTCACCACATCTTCTCTGGAGAGACAACAGAGATTATCAGTCGGGGTTATGGATGGCTCCTCGCCATTGCTGAATGGGAGTTTCAGCCATTTTCCACTGTAAAGAATGGAAAACATCGTCAAGAACCCCGACACTGACATCTTTGTCCACCTGCGGGCGCTTGAAGCCCCGACGGAACCAGGGGACCTCCATCAGCAGCGGGACGGTGATTCTCGTCCGGGGATTAAGGTCTAGCAGCCAGAGGACGAGCCGACGAACTTTCGAGGAAAACCAGGGCGGGCACTTGTAGTCGGAGTAAGATACCGAACCTGTGAATAACTGTAAACATATGATAAGACGCCCGTATATTTCTCCATAACTGGGCCCGTATATGGTCCAAACGGGGAGGCGGGAGGCGTTTAAAATTTGAATTTGAAATTCAACAATCGTAAACGGTGACGGTGTTGCTAAAGGAGACGGCGTTCGGAAGAGAGCAAACGGAAAATCGATGGTCGGAAAATGTTGACGGCTGGCTGGGCGTTTTACGGGATGGAGCCCGGTGCCCGAGACGTCCCATCGGGCTCCAAAATGTAGAAGAGTTAGATTACTCCATTTAAAGCCCTCCTCAAGGTATTTTGAGGATAAGGAAAGAGGATTGATGCTGCCCGGGGGATTGGGGAAGACAAGTTATTGGAGAAGAGACATGATTTTCCTTCGTTTATTTGCATTTCATGCGCTTTACAATAGAGGTCCATAATTCCTTTTAAAATTTCCAATTCACAAAAAGAGCTTGGAGAGAAGCAGAGAATGTCATCGACAAACAGAAGGTGGGAAATAGACATGGAAGGGGAATTTTTTATACTTGAAAAGGCTCTGGAGGATCCGGGGTCTGACAAAATTTTGCTGAGGGCTTATGCGACTATCAAGAATAGGAAGGGAGATAGGGGCCAACCCTGTATGAGTGCTCAGGAGGCTGAAAACATTTAATGGAGAGCCATTGATCAGAACTGCAAAAGAGGTTGACTGGATGCATCCCATAATCTAGTTAATGGCTGATAGGTCCATGCCAAGTTGGATTAAAGATAGGTGAATAAAGGCCCATCTAACCCTATCATAGGCCTTTCATAGATCAAGCTTGAGGACAACAACTTCTTGCTTGGAGACTTAGAGGGAGCGCAAATACTCTTGAGCTAGGGCCACCACATCATGGATCTGGAAATTGCTCATAAATCCAAATTTTTCTTCCGAGATTACTTCACTCAACATAGGTTTAAGACGATGAGCAATAAGCTTCAATATTATCTAGTAAATAACATTGCAAAAAGAAATTGGGTGATAGTCACTGAATGATCTCCCACACTGTGACTTGGGAATGAGAGCAAAAAATGTGGAGTTGAGGGAGCCCAACACCTTGCCTAAGCTCTACGACTCTTTTACCACTTTCAGAAGATCTTCCTTTAATAATTCATAAAAGGCAACGTAGAATTCCACGGTCAAGCCTTTTGGGCCTGGGATTTTCCCGTTTTACATTGAGAAGTGGGCATCGTGAACTTCTTCCTCTGTCACTTTTTCAAACAAGGCTCTATTCATATCATCAGTAATGACCAGGTAAAATTTTGAGATGACCTCCATTATTTCTTGAATCGGGGAACCCTGAGCTTCTTTAAATAAAGTAGAGAAGTGACGAATCCCCTCATCCGCCTTTTCCTTGAAAGAATGCACCACAGACCCATATGGTCATTCTATCTCTCATATAGAGTTAATTTTCCTGCGATAATTAACATAATGGTGAAAAAAATTCGAATTATTGTCCCTGTGGTTAATCCATAAATCCCTTGTAATGCCCCCCACCTCTTAGAGAGGTGATGAGGAGACTCAGTGGCCTGGGCACCCCCACTAGGTCATAGTCTCACACTGAGGGGGGAGGTCAACTAGGCTAAAGATTATAATTTTAAGTTGACTTGAGGAAGGAAAGGGATAAAAGGAGTAAAAGATAACTCAACAGAAGAATAGAAGTTAACCTTGGGAGTTAACCTAACTCAACAGAGAATTAGAAGAAAAAGTATAAGTAAAAAGCTGGGGTGCACCTATTATTCATTCTGAATTTGGTGTATTGCTTGTTATTTCTCTTAAGCATTCAGTTTGGGGGTTTTGCTATACAAACCCTTGTGAGCAACTCAATGGTGAAATATCCACTCACCTTGTTCCACAACTTGGTCTCAGGGATGAAAGATTCATCCACACCATTCTATTCTCAACATATCTCTTTCTAGAGCTTCAGAAGATAGCAGGGCCGTACTGTTTGGGAAGTTTCCAGCAAGGGCACACCATACCATTGAGAAGGGGTCGATCTAGCCAATCAAGAGGAGCGTTGGGCATTCCATCAGTTGGGTTTTACTTGCAGGTGCTCCATCATCATTTTGAGGGTTTCTTTGACGAGTTATCATCACTCAATCTTCAACAACAATTTGGGACGATTTGGAGGTTAGGAGGACGTCTCACTTTTCTGTATTTCTCATATCTAGAGAGATCTGCTTGAGATTTGGATCTGAAACTTCTCCCACAGGATTCTCTTAGCCCGATCTACATTCTTGGAGAGTTTCACATCATTTGGAGGTATATTTTTTCAAGGACGAGTTGCCTAGGGTTTCTACCATTCAGGAGGGTGCAACTCCCTTGGAAGATTCAACATTTGGAGAGGTTAGCCTTGGACGTTGGGCTTGAGACTTCAGGAGGAGGATCCCACTACCCTGATCTATCATCTGACCAAGTTTGGGCTCATTTGGAGTCATCTTCCATCAGGGCTGAATTACTGAGGGCTTCAGTCTTCTCTTGGAGTGTGGCTTCTTCAGCTGGAGGGTTTGTATTCAGATCTACTTGGTATTGGTCTTCATTTGTTATCCAGCCATTGGAGTCTTCTTTGTATTGACGAGAGCATTCTGTAGTTGCTCATACTTGTTTGACTACTAGAGCCATCTGAAGATTATTCCAGATCTGCGCTTTCTATTGTATCTGATTTCTGCTTCTATAATAAAGGTCAGATCTTTGCTTGTGTTCTATATCTTGAGTATATTGTGATCTTCATGTGTTGAATGAATCTTGTATGAACATACTTAATATCTGGAAACTTCAATAAAACCCGTGCACATCATACACAACCGAGCTAGTTAGTGGTCTCAAGCGAAAAATTTGGCTTGGGATCATTACAGTGGTATTAGAGCTTCGATCGTCCAAACCTGTGGAAGGATCGGTGCATGCAGAGGTACAATGGTATTTTTATGGGTCAAAGGAAGAAACCAAGCAATGAAACAGAGGCCGAAATGGAAGGGTCAGGGGATGACCATGAGCCTCTAGGCTTGGCTCTCATAGCAGCCGAGTTTGACAAGTTCCAACAATCCGTCAACCGTACGGAAAGCACATTGGTCCAACACTTGGGTGAGTACCATGAAACCAACAGGAGGGGATGGGCCGAACTCTCTGAAACTTTGAAGAGGGTTGACGAGAACCTACAGATAATGAACAAGAATCAATCCAAGCTAAATGAACTTCTGATGCAAGTGACCCATCAAGGAAAGAACCCTGATACATATAGGAATAAGGAGGCTGGTGGATCCGGTGGAGCCCATGAGGAGATCAGATATAATCCGGAGAAAGGCCCCAGATCCAAAGGAAGTATGGAAGGAGACACGACACAGGGTCAGTGTTAGAATATAGAAGATGGTGTGCTCGTTTTACCATTAACGATACCCTCGTCACCCAACCACAGGCCGAAGCCACCCTCCGAGCACCTTAACTTTGACTGAGAATTACTCCGGAAGAAAACCCTAGGCTAGATAGCCAAACAAGGTGTAGCACATCTTCCTCCAACGATAGCGCACCAACAATAGTTGATTAGATAGTCCAAACCCTAGCCAAGAGATAGTCCAAGCTCATACTGAAAATTAGCTGCTGCTGCAGCTGCAGCTGCAACCCTCCTCCACATGTGCGCACCAGACTGGAAACTGCAGTGCACACCAAACTGGGAACTGCAATTCTGAGATGTTGTTAAATGATAATTGGCGCCCTGTATTTATACTGGTTCTGCCGAATTTGTTGGGGCCAACTTCTCCTTCTGGATATGTCTCTGTTCAATATATTATTATTATTTATGGTCGACTTCTTCTCTTGGAGGCTAATAACCTAATATTAATTATCTTCTTGAACCGACAAGACTTCGAGGGTTATTAGCCAACTCATTAGGGTTTTCTCTTGCTTTCCAGAGTCTTCTATTCTTGTCAGGTTCACACGTGGAGGTAAATACCTCTGGCAACTACCATAATATTAACACTCCCTCCTAGCTAGGGAGGTATTACGGGTAATGGTCTTGAGCACAAAAACATACCATTTACCCGGTAGCATCAATATAGTCGTCTAGACTATCTCATGACTAGATCATGAGCATCACCATCACCATCAGCTGCATCATCTCTCGAAACCATACTTCATCTGAGTAATTATACATGATGCTAGATAAGTCACTCTCACAATAGAGTGATACAAGAAGAGTAAATGCTCTGCACTATTTTTCGTCTGGAAAATCTATGTTCATCATGTGTCTGGATGATGATTATCTCCAATAAACTGATGATAGTCTTCAAGGCAATTAGAACAAGGATAGAACACAACTGTGTCTATTCATAGTAGTACATAACTACAATCCAGTGGTACACTACCACACCAAGTAACAAACAAGTACTTGATCAGCAACATATGGTTGCGAACAGTGGAACATATCCACCACAGTAGTCCTCATCTACTGTCATACAGTCTTCATAACAAACATCTGATAGCAACCTGCATAGAAACAATGCTATGATATAAACTGATTTGTCTGGGCCAATCTTTTACTCACATCTGTGAGCTCTGAAAGAATATCTGCCTCAAAATAGTGGAACATATCCACCACAG
>JASDQU010307888.1:93912-111679 GCA_032191745.1 Picea mariana
TGTGTGTGTGTGTGTGTGTATGTATGTATGTATGTATGTATGTATGTATGCTTTCGCGTGGTAGTGTTACCCGACCTGTGGATGGCCCAGTTGTTTGGGTAGCGTTATCAGATCTAGTTGTACAAGACAAGGTATTCCGCAGTAACATTGCCCAACAGTGGTGTTGTTGGCCAGGGATGTTACAATTTGGTATTAGAGCCAAGGTTTCAACGCTGAGCCTGAATGGGCTGGATAAGTGGTCATTAAAACCAACGTTTCCAATGGAAATTGTGTCTAGAGGAACTAATTTCGAACCTCAAAACGATCCTGAGTGCCAAAAGGTTACTTTGGTTGTGTTACGAAGTTCAGGAGGTGTAGCGGTATTATAAAACCACAACAAACATGGTATTTGTCCACGGAGAGGGAAATCACAACACTGGTGGTGTTGGGGCCGTATGATCTGTTCGAAAGGAGGGGAAATCCTTCACGACCGTCAGATCTAGAGAAGGTGCAGGAGGGTTATCCTGGAAGCCTTTTGGAGTTCAGCGATCGGGAGAAGTGGGATGTGTTGATGCACAAACTCCGAAGCCCGAAGCTCCAAAGTCTCGGAGGAAATCTACACCATAGATCTGGGAAGAAGCTTACCGTTAGATCAAGCCAAGAGCGGAAGGTAAGGTGTGTGGTGAAGTGCGGATCAGAACAACCGGATCTACGCATGAATGGTGTGAGTTGTGGATCTCACGACAGATCTTAACCTCGGAGTTCGACGATCTCACGACTTGTGCTATAAAGGATTTATGAAGCCAATATAGTTCTATTATCTTGAAATCCTTTGTATCCCTTGATCCGGAGAAAACAATATTTGGAACCAAATCAAGAAATTCTACTTCCATATGAGAATTAGGGATCTCCTACCTCTTCTTCCTGATGTTTAGCTCCATTTTATCCATTTCCTGCTTGATGCTTTCTGGGAACCGATGATGATAGTACTTTATTTCCTTCATGGCTTCAACCTACACCTTGGTGATTCATTGGGTCATTTTTCTATGGTGATATGCCCTTGCTGGTTGCTTGGGCTTGCTACATTGACCTAGCTCCCGTAGCATGTTACCACCCTCATCCCCTTCTATTTTCAGTATTGTATGTCAACTAGAGAAAGGGGCAAAGGATAACTACTTGATGGATATACTAACAAGATCACCACATTGAGTAAAGGGATGCCCCTATATGGGAATGGATCCTAGTGATGCTCTACCAATATTGAATGTGGCTTTACTAGCCACCAAATTCTTGCCACGGGAAGTAACCCGAACCTAGAGATACCTAGAGGCCTTGGTTCCTTTGGTAAGTATCCGTGTCAAGAAGATAAAGAGCCAGAAAGATAAAGTCCCAACTATGGGAACTAAGACTCTAGAAAATCCAAGCATTTGCAGAAATCTTCGCTTAAAATATTTTAAAACAAAGACAAACAGGTGGATGAACCTTGGATTCATGTTGAAGTGCCATAAACTGAGAGCTAAGTACTAGAAGGTATCGATGCTTAAGAAACCGTCCTTCCTCATAATCCCCAAGCTATGATTCTTCTTTGGAACCATACAACTTGTGCGTTTAATGATATTGTAATTCCCCTGATCTATCATAAACTTGGCTGAAGGGAAAAAACAAAGTGGAATGATCGCACCATGATGAGGACTATATAGTTCTTACATTGCTATGGGAGTTACAATAGGAAGATGCCTTGGTGTGGTAGCATCCAGCTAACACCTGGGCTCCTACTCATGCGGTCATGTTGTCACCCCATTCATGGAAGCTTTGGATTTCTTTGTTGCAAATAATTTTTACATTTTTATCTTTGACAATGTTGAATATAAGGAAGCAACCCTAAAAGGGGGACACCCTAGTTCTTCCATCACTTAGAGTTAGTGCTTAGCCCATGTTTTGAATCTTTTAACTTGAGCAAAACTCTGAGAGACAAGATTTACATCTTGCTAAGATTATTGGGTTTGCTTCTCCATTATCTTTTAATACCATACCCCTGAAATCTATCCCTTGAAGGTGTGCCCCTACTTTTTTTGTGGGTGTCTATTAAATGTTATTGGATTGGAAGGGTTGAACTTAGAGGAATCATATCATACGCAGATCAAGGTGGTCAAGCTTAGGATCGACTCCTCCACGATGAATTTTATGTCTGCATTGTCATAGTAGATGGCAAAGGTAAAAGACTTTTTTATGATGGAGCAAGTAGATCACAATGCATTGTTTCTAGATCTCTTGACGAGTGTCCTTGGTAGATTTCCCTTGAGTTTCCAAAAGACCCATTTTTCAACACCAATCACCCCATTCAAACTATACTTTAGTACTCAAAGGGTGGATGCATCTTCTTCAATGAAGTTGGGAGGCGACCTTCAATGGGAGGCAATAAATGGTATTGATCTGGAATTGAAAGCATCAGGGAATATCCCATCCTCTCCACCAAGCTCCAAGACACAGAGAAATAGGGCGAAGGGGAAACACGCGTGATTTTGATTGGTTGTAATGCTTGAAGCTAGTGTGCCTAGATTGTGCATTTTGGTTTTTGTGTTTTTGGCTTGCTACCTCTTGGTAGAGATTGTAGTTTCACTTTTTTGTGTCTCCTTGCGGCTCTTAGTAGTGCACTTGAGGGTGAAACCAATGTCATTTCTTGAGATTTTTTCCATGGCTATATGTAAGTTTTCGTTGGTTCTATTTTTACTTTTTAATGGAGTAGTTATATAGTCCCTTTATTTTCTTGGATGCTCCCTATGAGAGATTGAACTTTGACTTTGTACCAGGATTTCCAACCCAAATAGAGGTATAGGTTTTTATCGATGTAAGATGTAAGCACTTTGTGTGTTTTTCTCCTTAGAAAAAAAGAGGACTTTTTTCTTTGTAAAAAAAAATCTAGGAACGAAAAAAAAAACCTTAATTTGATGAGCCATGTGTTAATGAATTGAGTGCCCTAAATTTATGCAGTGTCCAATTTAGCTAGATCATCTTGAAAATCCATTAGAATTGAGCTAAGAAATTAATTTTCTCCACACATTTTGTCAAATAGAAAGCATAAGAGAATCAAATCAAAAGGATCAAGTACTTGAAAATACCTTGAGAGTGTGATGCAGTGAGAGCATTAAATTTGCAAAAAACTTGAAAATATGAAATATGCGCCAAGACTATGATCCTCTATGTATCATAGGTGTTGACATACTAATTGTTTGGGGTCATGGCTCAAAACTCAAATTTGTTAGATCATGGTTTGTGAGAAATATGACCAAGGATTTGTTTCTCTTTCTTATCCCATCTTTACACTAGATTAGCAAATTATTGTGCTCTATTTTATATGCAAGATATACCCTAGGAGGGCATTAGGTTTGGGTTTCATATCTTTGAAAACCCTCTCTCCAAGTTTATCATACCATTCTCTGTTTCTAGTAACATATGTTGTGATATTGTTTCTACTACAACATTAATGTAATTGTTGCTAGTTGAAGATGGAACTTGAGAGTTAGATCATAAGTTCATGTATCAATATTATTTATAAAACCAAATTTCCAAACTCGATCAAACTTTAACCAATTGATTTACCCTTGACATTTTGGTAGCCACTGAGAATCAATGAAAATGAAAAGTTATGGTTTGTTGCAGATACTAAAATCGAATGGGAACTAGAAGGCACACCAAACAAAATAGGACCCACATAACTATGATGACTTAGGGTTAAGGGTTAACTTCTGAAGAGTTTGTAATGCCCAGTAGTAATCCATGGAGGAAATTTCTTGAAAAGACAAATTTGCAAATAAAAAGTTGAAAGGCATGATCCGTGCCAAGTAATGACATAGTACATATACATATGTCAAGAAGACGGTGTTTCTTGTCACCCAATGGTTGTTTCACTCATTCTCTTCCTCTTAGCTCTCTCACTCACTTGGGTGCCAACTCTATTCACCTATGCACATCTAACAACAATCACATATGTTGCCATGGTCTTACTTTATGGCATTGATAAGTAAACCTCTCTTTCTCTTTGTTGATATTTAAATGAAATGAAACTGAAATATTTATAATATATTTATTAATACATTCTTTCTTCATTTATAATAAGTGGAAATAATGATTTTAAAATTTAATACTTGAGAATAATTAATGTGGACCTACCTGCTCACATCTAATCTAACAACAATAACATTTATTGTTGTGGCCTTACTTTGTGGTATTGGAAAACAACATTTTCTTATTTCTATACTTAAATAACATGAAAGTGGAATCATTTATAATATATTTATTAATACACTTTATGGTGAAATTAATGGATTTATTCACCTACTCACATCTAACAACAAAAACATTCATTATTGTTATTTATTAGTACACTATTTCTACTAAATAGAATTAATGGACTTATTCACCTACTCACATCTAACAACAAAAACATTCATTATTGTTATTTATTAGTACACTATTTCTACTAAATAGAATTAATGGATTTATTCACCTACTCACATCTACAACAATAACATTCATGGTTATTTATTAGTACACTATTTCTGCAAGTAGAATTAATGCATTTATTCACCTACTCACATCTACAACAATAACATTCAAGATTGTGTTTTTGAAAAACAAAAATACACTTTTTCTTTCAAAAACAGACTTGAAAAAAAATATATTTATTATAGATTGATTGATATACAATTTCTATATATTTATTATAGATTGATGGATATACAATTTTTTGATGTGCTACAATAAGTAGAATTAATGGTTTAAATTTTGATACATGAAAAACTAATGTAAATGTAAATCTTACAATTGAATTTATATTTCAACAAAGTGGTTTTGATTTTCATAAACAAATCCACTCAATAAAATTCTAGGTCAATTGTAAAACTTGGTATCATTGAATTCTCATACAAACTTTTCCTTTCTGTATACAACATCTCTACATTTGATTCGCTCAGAGATTTACTTAAACATCTCTACATTTGGGAACTTTTCCTTTCCGTATACAACATCTCTACATTTGATTCCCTCAGAGATTTACTTCAACATCTCTACATTTGATTCCCTGATTCCCTCAGAGATATACTTCACATGCTTCATGGTAAACAGAGTTTTTGTAATGATGGAAATAGTTTTTATAAAGTATTTGATTCCCTTGCAGGTTTACTTCACCTGCTTCATGGTACAGTTGAGCTTCTTTAATGGTGGAAATAGAGTACACTTTCAACTTTTAACACAAACAAATTATTATATCGTTCAATCTTTAAACACAGCTAAACGATCAGTACTAAACTTGCAAGGGGAGTATTTACACAGAACTCAAATTTGATTGAAAACATGGAATGCTTTGTTCTTGATTCTAAATTCACTCACTCAAATTTGATTGAAAACATGGAATCCTTGTTTTTTATTATAAAGTCTCCTGCAATGTGGTAGATCAATCCAAAATCTGGTAGACCAATGGTGGTAGATCAATCCAAAATCTGGTAGATCAATTGAAAGTCTACCTGCAATGTGGTAGATCAATCCAAAATCTGGCAAAAACAAGAAACATGCATTTTGCACGAACATATTTTTTAACAAAAGAATCCAACAGTTCTCAAGGAAGAACAGTATGAAATTCAGCAACCGTAGACATGACAGAAACCAAGGGCTAAATAGAAAATGCTATCACCCAACAGAATGAAAGTGTCGGTTGTCGGTATCAGTTCGTTGAAGAATTGAGGAGGAGATTGGAAGGCTTTGTGACAGCAGCGAGGATGTCGACATAAGAAATAATCCCCACCAGATTTTCATATTCTTCTTCCTCTTTCTCGTCTTTCTTATGCTCGGTCACCCAGACGTGCGTGGCGCGATGGTCCAGCATCCGTGTCATCACGGCGGCCAGAGAATTCCAAGGCCTGCACGTCAACAGCGCGCGTCGGTCTCTGTATGATCGAGAGCTTGTGCCTTTCTCCGATGGACCACCATTTTCGAAATAAAGATTCATAAAATCCCGACATTTCATCGAGAACTTCCTTGTCGGCCCCTCGGCTTCTCTGGGTCCAAGCCCTCTTACTTCACCGTCGCCAGCGGCAGCCCGGCTTGCCTCATTGAATTGGATTTCTTGATCTGCTCAGAAGATCTCACAAGAGTTAGAGTGTCGAGCGGTACAATGTCTTCGACTACCATGGCGAATTCGTCGGCGCTTAGGTTCGCCAGAGCCCAGCCAGCTGACACGTGATCGCTTTTCCAGAGCTTGAATGCGGAGATGTCGCCCAGGATCCTTAGGGTTCCACTTCCTTCGTCATCGTGGCTCCGTTCGACCACGGCTACGGCTGGGGGATCGTGACCAAGGGCTCTTAGAGCATCACGGGCAGGGGATCGGCTATCGACGGTGAAAACTTGACTGTTCACGGCTCCTAGCGTTTCGATCGTTGTGAAGGGAAGAGGCGCGAGGGCTCCCAGACACCCGACGAGAAATCTCACCACATCTTCTCTGGAGAGACAGCAGAGATTATCAGTCGGGGTTATGGACGGCTCCTCGCCATTGCTGAATGGGGGTTTCAGCCATTTGCCACTGTAAAGAATGGAAAGCATTGTCAAGAACCCCGACATTGACATCTTTGTCCGCCTGCGGGCGCTTGAAGCCCCGGCGGAACCAGGGGACCTCCGTCAGCAGCGGGACGGTGATTCTCGTCCGGGGATTAGGGTTTAGCAGCAGGAGGACGAGCCGACGAACTTCCGAGGAAAACCAGGGCGGGCACTTGTAGTCAGAGTAAGATACCGAACCTGTGAATCGACTGTAAACATATGATATGACGCCCGTATATTTCTCCATAACTGGGCCCGTATATGGTCCAAACGGGGAGGCGGGAGGCGTTTAAAATTTGAAATTGAAATTCAACAATCGTAAACGGTGACGGTGTTGCTAAAGGAGACGGCGTTCGGAAGAGAGCAAACGGAAAATCGATGATCGGAAAATGTTATCGATGATCGGAAAATGTTGACGGCTGGCTGGGCGTTCTACGGGATGGAGCCCGGTGCCCGAGACGTCCCATCGGGCTCCAAAACGTAGAAGAGTTAGCTTCCTCCATTTAAAGCCCTTCTCAAGGTATTTTTGAGGATAAGGAAAGAGGATTGATGCGGCCCGGGGGATTGGGGAAGGCGAGTTATTGGAGAGGAGACATGATTTTCCTTCATTTATTTGCATCTATGTCGCCTTACAATAAAGGTTCATAATTTCTTTTAAAATTTTCAATTCACAAAAAGAGCCTTGAGAGAAGCAGAGAATGTCATCGACAAACAGAAGGTGGGAAATAGACATGGAAGGGGAAGTTTTTATACCTGAAAAGGCTCTGGAGGATCCGGGCTCTGACAAAATTTTGCTGAGGGCTTCTGCAACTATCAAGAATAGGAAGGGAGATAGGGGCCAACCTTGTATGAGTGCTCAGGAGGCTGAAAAAATTTGAGGGAGAGCCATTGATCAGAACTGCAAAAGAGGTCGACTGGATGCATCCCATAATCTAGTTAATGGCTGATAGGTCCATGCCAAGTCGGATTAAAGCTAGGTGAATAAAGGCCCATCTAACCCTATCATAGGCCTTTCATAGATCAAGCTTGAGGATAACAACTTCTTGCTTGGAGACTTAGAGGGAGCGCAAATACTCTTGAGCTAGGGCCACCGTATCATGGATCTGGAAATTGCTCATAAATCCAATTTTTTCTTCCAAGATTACTTCACTCAGCATAGGTTTAAGATGATGAGCAATAAGCGTCAATATTATCTTGTAAATAACGTTGCAAAAATAAATTGGGTGATAGTCACTGAATGATCTCCCACACCGTGACTTGGGAATGAGAGAAAAAAATGTGGAGTTGAGGGAGCCCAACACCTTGCCTAAGCTCTACAAATCTTTTACCACTTTCAGAAGATCTTCCTTTAATAATTCATAAAAGGCAATGTAGAATTCCACGGTCAAGCCTTCTGGGCCTGGGATTTTCTCGTTTTGCATTGAGAAGTGGGCATTGTGAACTTCTTCCTCTGTCACTTTTTCAAACAAGGCTCTATTCATATAATCAGTAACAACCAGGTAAAATTTTGAGACGGCCTCCATTGTTTCTTGAATCAGGGAACCCTGAGGTTCTTTAAATGAAGTAGAGAATTGACAAATCCCCTCATTCGCCTTTTCCTTGAAAGAATGCACCACAGACCCATATGGTCATTCTATCTCCCATATAGAGTTAATTTTCCTACGATAATTAACACAATGGTGAAAAAAATTTGAATTATTGTCCCTGTGGTTAATCCATAAAGCCCTACTCTTCAAACACTAAGTCTGCTCCTCTTTGTCCAGGTATGAGTGATGGGTATCTTCAAGAGAGCGTAATCGACTTAGGAGGTCTGTCAAAAGGGGAGTGTCCCTTATCTCTTAGTTCAATGCCATGATTTGTCTTTCGATTTCCTCCAACTCTTCCCTGGAATCTTTTTTGTGCTATGCCACCCATTTTTTTAAAAACTTCCTTGACTCGGGATGTGTTATCAGTGAATTGTTGCATGAATGTCGAGTCATTCCCAGAGGAGAGTTGTACTCATGAGCATGTTACCATGTTGCAAAAATATTCCTCCTCCATCCACATAGGGTTGAATTTGAAAGGTGACAAGGGCTTTGTTTCTCCTGAGTCCATCTTTAAAACAATAGGACCCTGGTCTTACAAGCCACTTGAGGATACAAAATATCTGATCATTAGGTCGTTGGACATCAAGTCTTGTGACATGAGAAATCGGAGTAGGCAAATTCGGGAGCAATCTTCCCTCTCGAGTTACCTTTTCGACAGGTCCTCCGGTGATGCGGTTTTAAATTTTTGGCCAATCCAGAACTTTGGTCGGTTTTTTGAACATCTGGGTTGGTTTAAAATGGGGCAAAACCCCTAGGATAAGGTTTCTAAAATGCATGGAACTTTGATTGTGCGAAACTCAGTCTACCCTTGAAAATCTGGCCGGATTCAGGTCCATTTTTTTACCTGAAAAGATGGTTTGTTTGCTCCTGAGTTAGCCTACTCCGAAACCTATCAAGCTTTTTCGAAATTGCTTCATTATTTAAACGAAAGTTCCCCCACGTGGGTTAAAGTTTGGCAAGTTCGACGTCAACCAAATGGTGCTTCTCCAAGAAAGAAGAAAAGAAGTCGCTCATAGGGTTTTGTCAACGATTGGATCCCCGGACTTCCTGGAGGGAGAGAGTGAAGTTTAGGTCACTGCCAACTAGCGTATAGGGATCATTGAGCACTCCGGAGACCGCCAGATCCTCCCAGAAGGGGATGCAATCCGCATAGGGGCCGTAAATGTTGATAATGTTCAAAGGAGACTCTAATCCTTCTACTTCGAACTTCACGAAGATAGAAGAACTACCACCTAAGGAGGAGAGGGATTTGCATGAGCGGTTCCAACCAGTCAAGAGGCCTCCAGACCGACCCGCTACTCAATAACGTTGAAGGTACAATTTTTACACCATCCCTCCAACAATGCTATAGCTTTGGTAGCTTCACACATTGTTTCTTGAATAAATAGCACACTGAGATTGTGACTCATGATGAGCTATGTTAAAACTCTAATAATAAGTTAGTTAGTTTACCTAATTGTTATATAGTTACATGACAGTTATGGTCTTCTTGTATTATATATGTACGTCTATGTACATGATTATTTCAACCTCATTGATGAATATAAAGTATGCATTTTCTGCCAGTATTTATTTATCTCTGTTCATCATGGTTTCTTGATTGTTTGAGTAATTTCCATTATGTTTATGTTATTTTCTTTATTATGAATCTAACAGTGGTATCAGAACGTATTAATCTTATGAGCCTGGTAGATCCATGGTAGTTTTTCCATGGAGTTGAAGTGCAATGAAAGTGATGAAGTGAGTGACCTATAAAACAAGAGGAAGCTTGATTTGTGAGCAGTGATTGTTGAACGCGCCTGCATAAAGGAAGAGAATCCGTGTCATTCTGATTTGAGGGAGCCCGAGGAGAGGGAGAAACCGATTCTTGGTCTATTTCTGTGTAAAAGGCAGGTGTCCTCTTGAGTAATACTGAGACTCTACTCCGCGCACCCAGATACCGACAACCAAAAAAAGACAAGGGTTTTCCAAGATCTGTGACCTAGGCGTGTTGATAAGCCACACATAGTTTATATTTCGCTTTTAAAGACCATCGTTATCTTTGCAAAAAATATATCTGTTGGGAGAATTGTATCCGACCTCCTCTTCTTGCCTGCGATAGAATTCAATCTGCGTGAGAAGTATTTGTCAGCCTGCAGAAACATACGAAAACTAGAACTATAGTCCATGCTTGAATTTGGTCGTTTCGTGCTATGTGGTTGGTTGCCCGCGAATTAAAATAAATAAGAAAACATGTGTGACGAGGACAACCATTTCGAGCCCAAGGCTGATGGAGTATTGAACGATTGGAAATGAATAACACATGCATGAATTTGAGGTAACACTTTAATGTGATTTTTTTATATTTAAATTTGATTACAAAAGACAAGCTTCCAAGAAAGTAAAATTTGGGAAAGAGTGGTTATAGAGTCACATCAAATTCCAATTTTTATTAATGATTAATTAAAGTGAGAGAGCTTGGAATTAATTTTAAAGTTAATCTTGAGCTTGGGAATTAATTTTAAAGTGATACTTTAAATAACATATTTTCAATGCCCTAGTTTGGGTGATGATGCTTCATGGTAAGTTTTACCAAACCTTATGATAAAGAAAGCAAGTAAAAGGAAAATTCAACATAAGGAGTTATAAGAATGCTTGCAAATACAAAATTCTTTGTAATTGGAGTTATAAGGTTTGTTATTTATTAGAAGATTTTTTGTGAAGGTGTTACAAGGATTTTTTTGGAAGTTATAATGAAGTTATAAGGTGGTTGTAAAGGTGTTATAAGGGGTCCAACAGATTGCATATTTGTCTTTGTGTTCTTGATCCACCCGAAATTGAATAAGGGGGTCTTAGGATCTTTGTGTGCATCTAAGTCATTGGTTACCTCTCTTCCATATTATGCATAATGACAAGAATTGAAGAAATATTTACAATATTGCGCACATTAATTAACTCAACTACGGAATCTACAATTGCAATAAACAAGTGCACTCTCAGTACAATGATCACTTGTTTACAAGTAACGCACGCGAAGATTGATATGTTGAAACTTCAAAACAAAATGTTATCTGATGAGTTAAGTTTGCTTCGACATCAACAATGTGATTTCAACAAACAAAATGACATCAAGGATGAAAGTGACTTCAATGAAAACATTCAGTTGACTAGTGATGAAAGTCATAAACATGAAGATGAATTAGATGAAGTCCCTATTACAAGAAAATTTATCGATAAATGTGCTGAAGAAATTAGAATTGTTCGACCATGAGAAGAATTATGCTTTAAATGAATTTGATACGGACTAGGATATGTAAAGGATGCTGACAACATTTTTCATATTCCTAATTATTGCGAACATGTTTGCTTTGTGAGTGGAGGTTTTTTGAATGATGATAAGACGTCAGAGCTTGAGGATATTGGTAAGGAACATGTATAGGATATTGTTGATGATGATGTTGCTACAGATATTCCAGATCATGATAATCGGTTGGATAAAGAACCCATACAGTGCAAACACTGTCACCGGTTTGGCCATGATAAGTCAAACTGTTTTGATCTTCACCCATGCATATTTCGTGGGAAGACAAATCACCCCTTAGTAAGGTGTCAAAAGCACAAGAGGAAACATATTCATTTTGAATGGTTAGGGAATTGGCGTTGGTGTTTGGAAGCCAATTTATTGGAGCATTCTTATCGAAAGATTTATACACAAGTACAACCGTACTTGATTGGAGATATTTCTACAGTTGACGGACATGAATGTTTTTCAGTATTGGATGATATAGGGTATGATCGGGGCCCAGTTGATGTAGTCTTCTGAGTTGAAGATCGAGTCTTGAGACTCCACCGGAAGACAATTTGATTAACCTTTTCCACTTTACATTGTGAAAGCGTACACATTGTTCTTGTAGCTTATACAGGTGTTGGATCTCTTCTTGGCCATACTTGTGAATGACGGTCAAGGGAATTTGAACCACTTGTCCCTGACAGGGGGAAATCTAAAGTTTTCCGCCAGGTTCCAAGTTTGATTTAGAGCATGTGAACAAATGATCAAGTATGCAACCTAGTTCATGGTATGCAGTCTTGTTCCTGAACATATTGTTCTTGATAGTTCGTGGTCAGCTTAAAACCAATTGAGCAGAAGACACAAAGTTCTGCTTGTTACATTTTCAGATTTTTTAGCCTTGAGCTCTTGTTATTTTATGGTCAACTTAAAACCATGCCATTTAGTAGAAGAAATCATCTTCTGCTAGACATTCGGTTTGTGGTCATCCCGAAACCACTAGATTGGTTTGTGGTCATCCCGAAACCACCAAATGAGTTTGTGGTCACCCTTAAACCACCAATTTAGTAGAAGACATCAACTTCTGCTATTTTTTTTAGAGTTCAGAAAGCATCTTCAGCCAGCCCTCTGAATATTCGCTTGACACATTGTTGATTGTCAAGTAGTGGCAGTTTTTCAGGCAAGAACAAACTTATGATTAAGAGGGGATGTTAAAAATCTAATCATATGTTAGTTAGTTTACCTAACTGTTATACAGTTACATGACAATTATGGTCTTCTTGTATTATATATGCACGTCTATGTACATGATTATTTCAAGTTCATTGATGAATATAGAGTATGCCTTTTCTGCCAGTATTTATTTATCTCTGTTCATCATGGTTTCTTGATTGCTTGAGTTATTTCCATTATGTTTCTACTGTTTTCTTCATTACGAATCTAACAAGCTACTTGAGGGATAATCTTTTACTGGCACCCCCAATACCCATAGCATTGAAAGAAAGGATGTTCATGGGGAAGGCTTTTTGAGGGATTTACCCACTTGAGATTGTGGTTTGTTTCCCTTTCTTTATGTCCATCACTGCCTTTTGTTGGGATTTTTTAAGGAAAGAATTTCTTCTGACATAATTGGGTTGGTCTGGATCGAGGGCCAGACCACCAAAAGAGGAGACATCCTCCTTTTTTTTTTATGGAAAGGTCTCAATGAATAAGGGTTTTTGGGAGGGGAGGAAAGTCGGGGGGAGAGGGAAGGAATGGGAGGGGGTAAAGCCTCAGCCAAATGGTCAGGGGGTGAGGGAGAGGGAAGGACCGAAAGGGGAGAAGAGGTTGAGGAAGGAGGGGCTGATAGGGGTATTAGGGGAGCAAGAGGGGGGATCTTGAAAGGAGAGGAGGCGGGGGGAGACATAGGGCGAGTTGAAGGATCAAGAGAAGGGGAAGAAGGGAGGGGCAACAGAAGAAGATCTCTAATTGGTCAGAATGACAGGAAGGAGAGGGAGTGGGGGCGAGACCCAAGACAAGGGGTAAGGAGAAGCAGGTGGAACAAGGGGGGAGGGACGGGAGAAGAAAAAACAGTAAAACCAAAAATAACTGTAGAAGCTGAAAAATGCTTACTAGAGTTTTCATTTGAGCCACTTGGAATTTCCTGAGAATTGGAATGGGGGGGACCCATAAATCTTATCGTGCTGCAACTTCACTGGAAATCTCAGGGAAAGTCGAAGAGGAGCTTGCCTCTTTTCTTTTCCAAATTTTATGCCTAGGATCCATGGAAAAAATAAACCTTGGACACTGAGCTTGTAGGTGTCCCAACTCATGAAAATTGTAGCACCTATAAGGGAGCCTCCAATAATCTAATTTTTGTTTCCAAATATAGGACCCAAAGACCAAATCGATTTCGCCGATCAATCCTTCCCCGAGGTCAACTTCGACTAGAACCCAAGCTCACCTGCAGTCGATTTTCAAATTCCAATCCGACTCTAAGCTGACAAAGCTACCAAACTTATTTCCAATGGCTACCAAAGTTTATTGGGTCCAGAAGATTAGTGGGAGCCCAGGAAGGATTGTCCACACTTTTACTACCGTCACTGGGGCTTTGGCTGGGTCAAAATCCATTGACCAATCATGTAGAGAGGCCTAAGGGACCCCAGTTCCATGCTGATATCTTTATCATCTCATAGTTTTCTTTGGACCTTAAAATGAAGCAGAGCCATCCTCGAATAAGTATGTGAAAAACCGACATGTACCCAAGATCCAAGACCCAACTAGTTTCTAACCACTGGGCAAGACAAACTTGCTCATGAAACGACCAACTAGCGTTTTTCCTTCCAAATTATGAAGCTTCGCCACAACAATATACTTCCCTACCACCATCTCCACCTTGGAGGAAGCTGCTCCCATGCACTTTTTTCTGCGATAGGGCTATTTCTCTGGCTTAGTCTGAGAGCCTATCTCTCTAAAAGAAGGTTGAGAATGGACAGAGGGCACCGAGGAGACGAGGGGGGAAAAGAGGAGACAAACTTTGGGGGAGAAGAACAAAGCATCAAAGAGTGAGGGAGAGGAGGGGAAAAATCTGAAGTTCCAGGATCAAGGACCGAGGTGCCCACATTAGAGGAATTAACAGCTCCCAACCTTGAAACAATACCTTCATAAATGCATGAGGTGATAAGGTACTCCTGCCACTGTCGGAAGGCCCTCTTTTGGAGTGGTCTGGCCTCATAGTCCACCAGATTGTTGTACGAATTCCCCACATTGGTATAAACATAGTTGTCATTCTAGGGAGACCTGAGTGGGATACTAGAAAAAGGCCTCTCGAAAAATCGAATCCACCAGAAAAGGACACCAGAAACCACCTTAGGAAAGAAAACGAGAGGTTTTCACTAGGGGAAACAAGGGACGAGCAAGAAGCATCCTGCTACGCAACATTCAATGCTACAGTAGGTGGTATATACATCGTCGGATCACCTTGAGATATATGTTGAGGTATATCTGACGATGTATATACCACCTATTGCAACATTGAATGTTGTGTAACAGGAAGCGTGAAAGCGTGTCTCAAGCATTAAAGCCTACTGAGCAAGGGATAGAACAATAAAGTATTACAGGGCCGCACGAAACCGCAGGGTCGTGAAAAACTGCAAACCCCATCCTCAGATTCCAATTTACAATAATGTTCAATCTGCATTATGAATCCAAAATATGACTATGCTAGATACCATATATACATATAAGTAAATTTACTGTTGTTGAAAAGTAATAACTTGAAATACTTATAACACATGATGAAAATGGTGAATGATGTAAAATCTGTATTATGAGTCCAAAGTATGACTATGCTAGATACCATACATACATATAAGTAAATTTAATGTTGTTAAAAAGTAATAACTTGAAATACTTATAACACATGATGAAAATGGTGAATGATTTGATATCATTACATCATTTGACATAATTATATACCTAACTTTTTATGGTTGAAAATTTGGAATTGTTTCATGGGTGACACAAGTGGTGGGAGTTTCTTTGATCCCAGGGGGTTCGAAATATAATATTATGCTTGGGGTTTCGAGCAAGGGTTTAATAATTTCCAGAGGCTTACTCTTGTTGGTGTGGGCTACACATAGCTAAAATGTGAAGGATCAAAACATGGATGGTTTTCAGATATTCTATGCTCAACATCCAAGCCATAAAATTCAATACAAAGCTAGGGGCATCAATTAAAGAACATGGCGACTCGAATCAAAACGCTTGCTCAACAATTTGATTGCATTTTCTACCATATTCAGAGGTCCCTAAATGAAAGAACATATGTGTGGGCTAAGCTTGCAACCTCATTTCATCCAGGAAATTTGGAGCAAAATGGGGAGAAATTCACCCCTTCCCCCTACTTAACCAAATTATGACCAGTCTAATCAAAGTGGATAAGTGTGTGATCGTTGGAAAATTAGCACGGTGGAGAATACGGGTGAGTATATCTTCAAGAGTGTGGAGCGTGTAGGCACATGCGTGCTAGTGGGCATTTACTCTCATCCATGGATGAGGATGTTATACTTGTGTAGGAAGATCTGGGGGATACATTCATGATTTATCGTGGCATGATTTGAGGTCAAAATCATTCAGCCTGGGTGGTTCCGCTCCTGTGTTTTGGTGGAAGGGGTCCCGTTGTGTGTTTTCCACGCTCAGGAATGAAAATTTAAAGGGGTTTAAGTGGGTTGTAATGATTGCAAGGGGAAAAGGGTCTTTCAATGCTATTGGGCATCTTGTTGTTTCTCTACGCAGGTGTCGCGAAGGTGTGTGGGAAGTGTGGTGGCCTGCTCCTAGTTGGAGCTTGTCTCTGTTTACTTTGATAGATGCAAATTATCTCTGTATGTCTGGTCTGACAGTTGGGGACGAAATGGTGAGCAAGGAAGCGAGGGAAATCAAGCACATTCTGAGGTGACATGAGGAGATTGGACAATCGAATAGCAGTGCTATCCATGTCCTCACCACGAAAGTTTACAAGATGGAACATGTATGCAATTCTCATTTTGGGAATGTTTCTAGTATGCTACATAGTTTTGGCAATCGTTTGGACTCCATCGAAGCAGAATGGAGTAGAATAAGGGATCTTCTCATAGCTCAACATGTGGAAAATCTCTCGTTGGCTTCAAACAATAATTTTACTCAGAGCTCGGTGCAGAGGAGACTGAGGTAGAAACTTGACATCAAACCCCCATGGAAATTGGAGTCAAGCAACAAGTCGAGCCGAAAGATCAGAGCGTGCCAAAGGTTAAAATGTTTGGATGTATTATCACATTATATTTTTATTAGGATCATTTGTGGGGTAATATACTTGTAAAAATGTCTGGAATGATAGAATGATAGGCCAGTAGGCCCAATTTTGTATGAAGTATGCTATACATATCTAGGTAGGTAGTACTTCGTATGAAGAAATTTTGTAATTGTTGTTGTTTTAGCATAGCTTATTATCTTTATATATTTGGGTAAAAATAAAATAAAAGGATTAGAAGATTTACATGATATACGATAATTTAATACTTTTTTTTTTATCTATTGAATAATAGATATTAATTTCGTTTATTTACAATTTGTCTTTAATTTTCTATATTTATTATGTTATTGACTTACACTATATATCTTAATTTTATGGGTAAAAATAAAATAAAAAATTTAGAAGATTGACATGATATATAATAATTCAATACTTATCTTTTATCTATTAAATATAAATATTAATTTTATTTATTTATAATTTATTATTAATTTTCTATATTAATATTATTGACCAGCCTCTTACAATATACTATCCTAATTTTAAGTACATTTTATATTGTTCAAGATTTAATTGATAATCAATCTATTGACTAACAAAAAAATTATATTATCCAAAATAATATATCAAACTTCATATCTAAATAATATGTGCAACATATGTAAATGATGTACACTAAAATTGACTTAACATAATAATATTGGCTATGCAAATTTCAATTAGTCTTAAACAACTTAAACTCTTAACATAATAATATTGGCTATGCAAATTTCAATTAGTCTTAAACAACTTAAACTCTTGTATTGTTTTTTTCATTAAAAAAAAAGTAATGCATATCCTGTGTTATGTATAAATAATAATAAAATAACTCTTGTATTGTTTTTTTCATTTAAAAAAGTAAATGTATATCATGTGTTATATATAAATAACAATAAAATAAGATGATGATAAAATAAAAATAAAAAAGAAAATAACAAATAATTATAATTTAAAAAATGAATTAAAGGTCATAACTAAAAGTCATCGCTCTCCATAAAAGTCATCTGGCCTTGAAATAATGTCCCCTGTCATTGTAATAAA